>JAHBCN010018738.1:0-16700 GCA_019359885.1 Listronotus oregonensis
GTTAAAGTTACATAAATGTTGGCTAAAATTACAAATTACTTTTAATTTAACATTTAAAGGTTTTTCTTAAATTAATTTAATTTAATCAATAAATAATAATAATTTCTCAAATTTTTTATGATACGTCAAAATAAGATTTGTAATTAAATAAACCCCAATAAAATAAATTGTTTTTCATGGCCCCCTATCATTTTTATTATGGTATTATTTATTAAAATGGGCCAAAAGGGAGTTTTCAACGAATAATTTTTTAATGTGTTAAAATTTCGATGGGGTTATAATTAAAAAAATGTTTTTTTTTTAATTTTCATCCAACGACCCAAAAATATAAAAAGGGGTCACTTTTAAAATAAGAAAAAAAAGTGCTTTAAATTTTAAAAATTTTGGACACTAAATTTTGGACACTCTGTACAGTTGAATTAACCAAACATGACCTAAGCGCCCGATATTACGTTACTTAATAGGTTCTTTGTTTAGTTCTATTAATCAAGTTTTTATTGGTATTTTTATTCATTTTTAAATTCAAGGGTGCAAAACAGTTTTTTTTATATTTTATTTTTTTCTCTGAAATTACTAAACCGATGTTGAAAAAATTTTTAAAGGAATATAAATGACCACAAAAGGTACCAAAATATAAAAAAAAAACAAGCATTTCTTTTAAAAAAAATGAAACATCGTAAAGTCACATTTTTTTGTGACACCCTGTATAACCAAAATTTTTTTCCCCGAAACGCCCCGTAGCGGTAACGTCTGCAAAATATAAAAATTTTACAGTGAATAAAAAAATGAGCTACATAAGACGGGAGGGGTGAACCCTTTTATATACATATAAAACCTAAGTACCAAAGTACCGTAAATGTTGGGTTTTCCGGTGTTTAACCCATTTCTTCCCAGTTGTTCCGTCAACGTTGTCCAAGCACTGAAACATGCGAATGTTGCATTTCACAGCCCCTTTTTAGCCCAAGGTACCAAAATTTTAAAAAACTACTACCAAAAGTTTTCCGGCTCGGGGAATCGAACACGACCCCCGGGGGGTGGCGAGTCGAAACTCTGACCACTACGATACCGGAAAACTGAATGGTAAAAACCCAGGTGTTGGTAAGATGCGGATTAAAAAAGAATTTGAAAAATCACATGGAGCATTTGGAAGACCCCTTAAAAAAACGGTATAACGCATTTCCTTTCAACCGGCAACATCTTCAAGAAGGGATTATGGCTTAAGGGTTTAATTTTATGAATGGACCCAACAAAATGGGGACATAAATCATTTTATTTAGCGATAAAAGCTCATTTCCCCCGCGATGAAATCAATAACCGTCACAATGAACATCGGTGGTCAGATAAAAAACTTCATCCCGTTTGAACGAAACCAACATCGACATATTAATATGTGGGTGGAATGCTCAAAAACCAGTTGTTTGGTCCGATTGAATGGGGAGGGGGATGGATATTTACGGTTTTTGGGAAAACCATTTAACATGTTGGGTGATGTTTCGGTAATTGTTCGACACCGAATGTTCTTTCAGCACGATGGGGGGCCCCCCTATTTTTGCGCCGGGGGCGTAATTTTTTGAATATTTTTTTTCCTGATCGTTGGGTTGGCAGAGGAGGACCTCAAGCTGGGCCACCGAGGTCCCAGACCTAAACCCACTGGGTTAAAGCCCTGGGGGTGGATGAAATCACTATAAGGGGAAAAAAGGAGAAAGTGGAAAATCCACAACGAATTTTTCATGCGCAAATAATTTTAAACAACCCCCAAACAATTCAAAAGCGTAAACGGCGATTAACAAACGTGCTGCAGCTTGTATTGAAGTTGGTGGGGAAAATTTTTTTTTTTTAGTAGTATTTGTTTGTGTTGCTTTTGAAATAAAAAATAGTTACAAAAAAAACTTTAAAACCGATTATTTTAGAGACGGTTAAGAATCGGATAAAAACATATGGGTTAATTTCTCTAATTCTGACCTTCTGAACATGTTCCCAAAATATTTCCCTTTCCTCCCGAAACATCCTGTATTATGTATTTTAAATACATAACTCGCTTATCTAAAAAAACCTGTATGTTTAAAAAGTTTAACATTTTTTTTATGATGAAGTGTTTCCGGGAGATGGCAAATGTGTGGAAATCACTTTACAGTTAAATCTGTAACACCTTTAATTTATTTAAATATATAGGTAACTAGATCTGTAGTCACCAGTAGTAGCAGCATCAGCAAAATAATCGTATATTGATATTTAAAACCAATTGTCTTATAAACAAAAGGTAGATGAACCCCTACAGAGAAACAAACAAATTTGTTGCAATCTTGTAAAGTATAACACTAGTAACCGATTATAAACGTCTAATAGCCCGGTTTAGTGCGCGATTATAACAAAAGTTTTACAAAGCGATAGCAGGAAACTCATCGCTTTTTTTCGAAGTAGAGTGGGTGTAGATGAAATACAACAATACAAAAGTTCGACAAAAACAAAAGTTAAAAAGTAAAGTTTGTGGTAACTTTCTAGGTAAAAAGTTTCAACAAACTTCATAAGAACTGTTTTAATAACTAAACAGATGGAAGTGTTGATAAATATTTTAGTTATTTTAGAACTTGGTCGTGTTTCAATCTATATATAGATAGTTTTGGTGCGAAATGGTGCAAATATTTGGATACGGAAAGGACAATTAAACTAAAATCCTCCTGGACGTTAATATTTTGGTTACAGAAAAACATGAACTATGGGAACTCAATGGTCTATTCTGCAATACTGGTGAATATACCTATTTTAATCAATAGTAATAGATGTACAGGATTTTTATTTTTATTTTGATACCCACTTAAAACAATAATTAAAAAGAATAGAAAAAAAGCTTCTTGTATAAAAGTTTCACCCTATATTTTTTTATTAAGCATGAAAGATCTATTCATCATATTTATAAACAGGCTGTCCCAGAATATGTGGACAATCTCTCGGAATCTAGTAGAAAACCTAAAAATACTATGACAAGATCCCATAAACTTTTTTACTACGACCCTCCCCTACGAGGATAACGGACGCCCCTGGAAATCGTTTTTTTTATAAGTTTTAAAATACTAGGCCTAATTTAATATTTTTTTAATATAATGGTTACTAGATAGGCCTTCCTAAAATAAACCCATGTAATCATATTTGGTTTATTTAGTTTGGCAGGGACGGACTAGCTCTGACACAATAATAGCAATTTTTTTAACACCCTGTATAATAAAGGCTTAACAATATTATTTTTGGAAAGCTTTAACTTTAAACTAAAAAAAAGGTATTCCTGATTGACATCGATAAAATCAACTGTTTACTGAATATCATGGTTGGTATTTTTTTACATTATACAGGCTGTTTTCTAATTGAACGTCAATATTTAAGGAGGCAATTTTTGGGTCCACGTTAAGAAGAAAATTTCATATGAACACATGTCCTAAACGTCCTAACTTTTGAGATACAGGGTGTTAAATTTTAAAAAATAGACCGTTTATTATTATTATCTGTAATACCACTTTAGATATTTTTATAAAACTTGGCATACATGTACTATGTACCAAGAAGCATTATTTAGTGTACTACATCTTTTTGTATGTCCACCAGTGGCGTTTGTACGAAATTTGACCTGCCTATTTTGGCAGACATTGGTGGTACGCCACTGATTTCTCTTAAAATAAAAATATTTTTGAATTTCATAATCATTTCTAAGCAAAGTTGATAACTTGATTTTTTTCAATCCGATCGCCGTTTTCGCTTTTGCATGATCATAACAATATCGGTAAACAATATCACCATGCAGAGAAATATCTAGATTTAATTTTTCTAGGCGAAAATTGTACGTTGGACTAAAAAAATTAAATCTTAAAAAACATAATGAATTTTATGTTTTAAGTAACCCTACAAAAATAGATAGAGAGGATTTAAATCGGGGCTATTGGGCGGCCATCTAAGAGTGCCATACTTTCTAGCCAAAAAATATTTTTCTGGTTAAGATACTGAGTTACTGGTGCAACATTGTGTGGGGGTGCACCGTCCTGGTGCCAGATAAGGTTGCATTATGCTGAAGAGGGATATCTTTAAGCAGGTTTACTTATCTCATTTTAAAGAAAATGTAGATATCTATTTTCCTTTGGAGATCCCTTTAAAACTATTGATTCAAAAACCTTATTGCTCAACATGCCACACCAAAATGAAGAGACCTACGCCGTTGACTCTTGACAGCTTAGATTTTGTGGGTATTTTCAGTTGCGCACTAATGCTTGTTTTTTCCATTATACATCCCTGTCGTAGTGAAAGGCGCTTCATCAGTAAATATTTTTTTTTAATTAAATATTTTAAAGATTCCAAATCATTTCTTGATAATAACTAAGCTGCTGAATCTTATGAGCGTCGGTTTGATTTAAAAAAAATGTAGGGATGAAAATTATGTTTGCTCAAAGTATTGTGAATATTGGGTAATGATCTCGAAAGTTATGCCATTGCTGTGTTCTTCCTTTAACCTTTAAACTTCCTTGACTATTGCCAGGTTTAAACCAGTGTTTCCTAATGTCCATATCACAAAACAATTGTACCGATTCACTGACTGATTTATTAAGTCTATGGTTTTGGTTATAACTATAACATATTTTGATACAGCCTATACCTATTTTCAAATCGTACTTAACATAAACCCCATTTACTTTTTTGTTGTTTAGCAAATGATGTTAGCTCTGTATTCATGGAAATTAAATTAATATCTAATACAACATTCACAAATCCTTACATTGCATGCATTTGATCAAAATGATGACTGAAGAATAAAATATACCATCTGGTAATAGGATATGTTTTAAACTAAAAATTAGAAAAAACAATTGATGTTTATGAATTAATTATAAACGAGCCCGTGAAAAAATTCGTGTGTTGAAAATTTAATGGCATGTTGCATAACATAGATAAGCCATTTTCTCAGTAGGCTAAAAATAAAAATATAATTTGTAAATCTATCTCGAAGACGTTAATGTGCAAACTGCCAACACGTCTTTGCTGATTTATTTTTATGGATAGATCTTTTTGTAATAAAAGTAACGTTAAATAATTGTTTTTCTTGCAACTCCCAACAGAACAACAAAAAGTGTCATAAATTCTCATACATCCTTTTATATATCAGCTGGAAGAAGTTAAAACAGCTGCTTACAGGGTATCTTTTTTTCACTAAACCTACGGATTTTAGATCTCATGTATTGGCTTAGCCTGATTTGGGTTTGGGGGACCAGTAAGGGGAGCCGCCTCTATAAAGCTATTTAATTCCGCAAAAACTCCATATTAATATTTGTACAAATATTAAGATAAAATTGTAATACCTAATGTGAAATAGGCATTTACTCTACACAGTGCATTCGTAAAGTGGTGAATAAATTTGTTAAAAATTTAAGAAATATATATATATATATATATATATATATATATATATATATATATATATATATATATATATATATATATATATATACATATATACAGGGTGTCCCAAAAATAATGGGACACATAGCAACAACAGATTCCTTAGGTTGAAATAATGCAATTTACTCAAACTTGCCTTATTACAAAGTTGATAATGATGTTTATCAAAATACGTTAAATAAGGGTGGCGCTACAGTAGCAATAGAGTAAATTTTAAAGAGGGCGCCAAAAGTATTTGGAATAGGATAGAAAAATACGCAAGGATGAAAGAACTTTCGCTTTATTTTATAAATATAAAAAATCATTTTATATCATCATAAAAAATCCTTACTCATCTTCAATTTACGTCCACTAGAACAACTTTTTATGACACAAACTTTGCCCCTGATTGTTCCAAAAGTATTTTACAAGTAAACACTCGCACTATATACAAACCTTCACGTTTTTTGATAGTTATTTATTTTAGGTTATATTTACCTGATTTCCTAACTCGGCAAACTCCAATTTGCCAACAAGTACTGTTTTTATACAAGGTGGTTACTTTTTCAATTCGTCTCCCATATGAGTAGCTTCTCGTTCCCTCTACCCTCCATAGGCATAGTAAGAATAATGTGATGGGGATATTATAATAACTATAAGTAGATGGAAACTGAGTCAATCCCAAGATTTATAAGGCTAGAATTTGACTCATAAGGCACCACTATAAGTTGGTACTTAGGGACCCCGCACACTAGCAACTTTTTCAAAGCAACTTTTTAGTTGCTTTAAAGTAGTTCGAATAAAACACACGGTATTGAATGCAGCCCCGCGCACAGGCGATCTTTTAGTTGCCGCATCTTAATAATTGCGTTTGGACCTATTCCGAGAGTGAGTAAACAGTTGCTCTTAAAAATAGACCACGTGGGTTTCTGTCTAACTGCGCGCACTGTCAATTATTCAGTCCAGTTCCTTTTTGACCTCCGATCAGTGAAGTGCTCGCGATAAAAAAACTACATAGTTTTTTCCGGGAAGGAGAAACTCAAGCCAAACGTTGGAGTCCTTCTTCTGGGGCTAAGCGCTGTGAACGAAGATTCCTATACCTGTTCCTTTCTGAGGGCCCCACGCACGAGGGATTTTCCTAATGGCGGAAGATGGTTGCGCGCTCAGCAGGGAGGGGCAGTACTGACAGAAAACGGTTATGCGTGATAACAGAAGCAGTCCCTGGTCGGATCGACATTGTTTGTGCCCTGCATCGATAATTTTTTTTGTTAAGAATTTAAGTTTTGGAAACGTTCGGAATTTCTGGGGGTTACAGAACCCGACTATCCAGAAGTTCCATCTACAAAGCCTGGGAAAGCTCACGTTGATAACAACGTGTGTCTGGAAAGGGGAGACCTGGCTGAACGTTCACCGACGGAGGCCAAGAAAAGTGAAAGCAAAGCAAAGCAAAGCAACTATTCAGTTGCTTGACGGCCCTTGTTCGGAGAGGTTCTTTAAAGTTTTTTTTGCTTTTTGCGCATTTTATAATTTTTAAAACAATGGGGGTAAATGTTGAAAAGTTTACTTTGGCTGCTATCGAACGGTCCTTTTTGAGAAATTTTATAATCAGCGCGCTATTGAATTATACTCTTTTTTGTTTTTTCTTAACGGTAAAACCCATTCATAGCTTTTTTTGTATTAAATAATTAGTGCTAATAATTAAATGGGCGGGCAATAGGTGAGAAAAGTTATAATAAACAAAATAGTTCTGAAAAGATAAAAAATTCTTTAATAGTGTCTTAGAACACTTACAATACATTTAAATTTTATCATATTGCCATGGAACAGAAGCCTTGGGTGAAATGAAGTAATTTGCAAATTAATACCTGCTCCCAGAACCTGGCTTGTTTTCCCCTGTCCCAATAATTTCAATCTGTTCCAATGAACATTATCCTCAAAACCCAAATGCTTCATGTATTCTAACATAATTATGAAAGATCTAACATTCTTTTACAGTGCTGTCAAAAAATTCTACATTTGTGTCAAGTGGCCTATAGAATATGTGCCATTTCTTTGGTAAAATACCAAATAAGGATTCCACCACTCTTCGTTCTCTTGTTAGTTTGTAGTTAAATATTCTTTGTTTTACGGACAGATTTTTGTTAGGACTTAATACATGCTCAGAGAGGACAGAGGCCTCATCCCCTATTAGTACAAATGGCATTGCTTTACCATTTTCAACACTGGTAAGATGCTTAGATTCAGGATCATCGAAACCCCTTAAATAATTAAGCTAAGAAGCAACTATACAGTCGTCAGGGCGCAATGGCGGGCTACTCACGGGTGAGTAAACTGTTAAGTTGCCGGTGATTAAAGTTGTCAATACGCGGGGGCCCTTACAGAGATTAAATCTTCTTAAACCATTTCAATGTAAACAAAACAAAAAAAAATCTTATACCACGAAGTCGGTGTCCTTGATAAGTGTCCAGGGGGTTATCCGAGAATCGATTTTTCCACTTTTAATATAAACTGATATCATTTATCAATTTTTTTAAATGTTGATAAGTTATTTTTACAAATTAATATGTAAAAACAAAATTGACGTTTAATGTTAATAACAACTAGAAAATCAAAATAGTTTCGTTTCTAGGATATTAGGTTCAATTTTATAGCCTACTGTGTTTAAAAGTATAAAGGTTTAAAGGAATCGCATAGAAAACCAAAATCACCCATTTTAATAACGGCAGATTATTTAACAATCATCATAAAGAAACTTTTGTATATAACATTTTTCTGTATCTCTTTTAACTAAGAAGATATAGATATTCTGGAATTTAAAATTTTTTTGATGTTCCCGTATCTCTTAATCGAGCAAAAATTTTCAAATTTTGGTTTTTATTATTTAAGTTAGACCCAAAAAGTGTCGAAAACGTGACACCCTGTGTAAGATTCCACTATATATAATTCTCTTTCATCATTCAGAAGTAAGATGGCTTTTGAGGGGTAACGTCACTAAAAAACGTTTGTCAGTAAATAGTCGAACTTTTGATGTACTAACAAGATGAGAAATCAGCAGATATAAGCTTATTTTGTGATTCTCTTTGACTCTTGGACTGGCTGTTTCGGCTGATATTCTCAAACACTTAAACGTTTTAGTTAGTATTGTATTCAATAATAGCACCAGCAAAAATAAACTATTTTTGTATATATACGACTTATAGTTTACAGCGATATGGAAAAAATAATTTATTTTTTTATATTAAACAACTCAGGGAGAAAAAACTTTTAATAAATTTTAAACATGTGTTTGGAAACATTTTTTAAGACGATAAAAATACAGAGCCGTAAGAAATTTCAATTATTTTACTATTTATAGAAGGTAAAGGAGGATACTAATTTTTTATGCACATTACCATTCAACATCAATATCCTGAAGTTCCAAAAAGCTTGAAATATAAACCTATTAAATATCACGTGATGAATCTTCCCGATATCCTTAACTAAGGGCGACTCAGGTCAGGGTTTCGTCTAAAAATATTATCAATCAACATTCAATCCACCGAATACAGCGTGACCAAAAATCGTATCCTAACTGCGCCGATCCAAATCTGTCATGTTGTGCTTTGTTTTTTTACATTAGGTCAACCCAATTTTAATGCAGAAAATTTTCAAATTGTCAAAGTTATTATAAAATTTATTGGGAAATGATAAGTAAGTGTAGAAAATTGCTATAACTGCAGTAACAAACAAAAAATGAAAATATACATTCCTTTCGTATACCAAAAAACGAAAGAGCTAAGCAATGGATTGATTTTCGTGAAATAAATGTCAAAAGTGGTATGTTTTACATTTATTAAATTTACACCCAATTTAAGTGTCAATCATTTTAATATTAAGCCACTGCCATCTATAATAGAATAGCCTGCGCGCAGACTTTTATTTAGTCGATCAGCTGTTTATACTTGGATGTAATCAAATTTTGTCAGTTGGTTTTGGTTAACGGCTTTATTGTAGTGTAGGAGTATTATTTTATTATTTTTGTGTTTTGAATATAAAGAGTTACTGTCAAAAAGATTATTAGTGTATCTAAATCTGTGTAACTGACACAAACCTCAGAAAAACTATGTGTTTTGGTAGTGACATAACCTAAAAGAAAAAGTTTTTTATTGTGCCTCTAATGTTTCTTACAATTCAGGGCCTGCACGTAAATGTTTAAATATGTAAAGGGTTGCAATTTAATTGGGTTTTAAAAAATAAATAAAACAAAAAGTAATGTAAATAAATAGAATACAAAAACTGTAATAAAAATTAAAGTATCATTTTACACATATAACCAAAATAACAAATTATTTCAAAAATAAATAAATAAATAAAGGTTTGAGTGGGACTGCAAACCGCATCCCTTATGCTAAATTAGTGCCTCCAAGATAGGCTCCATAATTTACGCGTACTCGAATGTAATGGGTTTGCATTTTGATTGCAACCATCCATCATCGTTCAGATGCCGCAGTAGCTTTAAATTAAATTTTAGGCAGCATCAAGTTTTAATAATTTGGCTGTTTTTTTGGTACTTAAAAAAACAAATACAGATGTTGATCTTTAAAAAATCTGCTCTATGTATGATTAATATAAAGTCCCACCACATCCCGTGATTTTCACAAAATAAAAAAGTTGGAAAAACCTTTGGATCTATGTTGGGCTTGGGGGCATTTTTAAAGTTTTTGGAAATAACAGGGTCCCAAAAAAAGTATAATTTTCAAAGGTTTAATTTTCTTATTTGGGAAAAACCTAAAATTTTTTTTTATTCTTAGAACAAGAGCAAATAAAGTGAAAAAATTTTTGCAAAAGCGATTATAAAACTGACCCCGTTTTTGAGTACATCTAGTGTACATCTCACGTCAATTTAAAAAATTGTTTACATCCTGTAACATATGAGGGCTGCCCGAATTAAATTTACTGCTTATTAAGGGTTTAAGTTAACTATTACTAAAAAATTTTACCTCAATATTATACATGGTGAAAAAAATTCCGAAAGTTTGGACATACATTTTATTAAAAACTTAAAGTTAAATGGAACACCCCCTATTTATTTTATTTTTTCGCAGTAATTCCCTTTAAAAAAATTTAGGGTTTCCATCCTATCTTTCTGCTTTTTATGCAAAAAGGGGTTTTTATTTGACTTATGAATAATTGCTTTTTCTTAAAAATGGAACATCACTTATGGGGGGACGCCTGTTAGAATACCTTTGGGCATATACTTTTAATGCAAATAAACATATTTTTGACACTCGCCGATTACCAAAATCAATTCATCTTCCTTATTTTAACTAATTAAAATGATCAATCATTCAAAACGATTATAATTTTAAACTACTGGTTTATCAATGATAATCGTTTGATTAACAATATCACTTAAAATTTTGTTGATATTTAAATTTAAAGTCATCTTTAAACAAAGCTATATTATTGAAAAAAAATAAATATAATCGTACCGTTGTGATAATCATATTTAAATGTATGTTTATTGGCCCCATTATAATATTATTTTGGGATTTAATTTACCATAAGTCAATACATTTGCTAAGAAACAAAAGGGCATTTTAACATATTTTGTTCCCCAAAAATAATTAAAATAGGTGTACCTTTTATATTTTGATTCTTATTTTTTAAAAAATGCTTTAATATTTTAGAAATGGCAATAAATTGGAGTTTTACTTTCCTGCATTTTGCTTCAATACATCTTATTTTTTTTTTTAATTAAACTTGTGCTTTTAGTGAATCTACGTGGCCTTTAATAAAAAGGTTTTTTTTAAATTTCAGTACAGGGAGTTCCATTTTTAAGATAAAGAAAGTATTCATAAGTCAAATATAAAAAAGTCTTTTTTTCATAAAAAAAAGATAAGTATAAAGGGAAAACCCAATATAGTTTTGGGAAAATTCTGCTCAAAAAGGCCACTAAATAAGGGTGTTCAATTTAAAGGAGTTATTTAATAAAATAAAATTAATTTTAAAAACTTTTCGGGAACCACCTATTAATTAAATTAAAACTTTTTTGAAATTTTTAACAAACCCTTAAATAAATTTTTTTGTAAGGTCCGGAAAACCGCCCAAATTATTTTAAAAAGGGGAAAAAATTATTAAAAAAATTTTTAAAAAAAAATTTTGGTCTTAATTTTTAAATTTCCCTTAAATTTCTCCGAAATTTCCAGGTATTAATAGACGTTTTTGCAATGAGTAATTATACACCAACGGTAAACTTTACTCATTTTGAGACACAACCGTAAAAATCAATACAAATCACAGAACAAGAGTCAACGATAAATGAAAACAATATTGCAAAAGCGAGGTTATAAACGCCCAGTTCATGCGTACATCTAGTGTACATTCCACTGTGTCATTGTACCAATGCCAAAATGACTACTAGGCTATTTGGCAACGCAGACATTTACCTATAAATGACGTCATTTATAAGTAACCTAACAGAAAGCGTTTTCGCGGGACCTTTAATTTCGAAGTTATTAAATCGAAATATCGGCAAAAAAAGCGAATTAAAGAAAAAACGAAGTATAGGTTTTGAAGAACGGTCTATAATAGTGCGAAACGACATCATTAAAAAAAAATGTGCAAGGACCCTATTCACCAATAAAACTTTAGCGTCCTAGTGTTGTGATCAATTTGGTACTATGCTTTACCTTTGTTGTGTCCCTTTTTACAAGAAAAATTATCCTGGGCAGCCTAAAGTATCCTGTTTTGGTTTTCCGCAGGATCCCAAAGAACAAGAAAAGTGGGTACAAAGTGAGTAAAAGATGAAGAAAAGTTGTTAAAACTAGTAAATTTAAGAAATATTGTTAAAAATCAACATTAGAGAACATTTCTAACTCTGATATAAACTTATTTTCAGGCTTTAACTGTAAAACTTACAAAGTAAACAATATTATTAAATCTATTGTGAAAACAAAAAAATATGTATTGTTAAAAATTTATGTTAAAAACTCAATGATACGGCCACTACAAAATCTATGCCACTTTTAAAACGTTTTAAACCTAATAAATAAAGGGTCGGAATTAACGCCCGGTAATTTATTATAGTTTGCAGATAAAAAGAAAAAATATATATGTTCGATAAAAAAATCAAAATACAGAATAAAATAATAAGAAATACCTTATATTTATTATAAAATCACAGTATAAAATATACAATTTGCACGGTAAATTCTGTTTGGTATGTTAATGAAATGTGCACTAAAAATATATATAAATGCTTGATAATTTACGTTCACTATTAAATAAAATTTTGCATTTTAGAGTAATATAAACGCTCGATAAGTCGTATTCTCTATTAAAACTAAAGAAACTATTTATCTATAACCAAGTGCTGACACTAACCAAAACTATTTATCTATAACCAAATGCTGACCAAAAGGACCAAACGCCTTTTTGCCGCAAACGCTATCAAGTTTCTATTATTTTCATCCTATTTTTATTATTTTAGGAAGCATGTAAATTTTATATCTGGCATTCATTAGCATCTATTATTTTTATCGAATATTTAGTTTTTTTGGATAAATTAACTAGAAAATGTAATATGCACTGGATATAAAATAACGAGCATTTAATTTGTTCTAATAAATAAATATTTCCATTAATTTTTTTAAGTGTTACTTTTTACTCAAAATGTTGAAATGAAGTTAAATGAAATTAACATAAGTATTTTTTTAATCCTTCGTATAAAATTAGTTTTTACATTTTCACTCAGTTACTAACTAAATGCTGCCTAATTAATCATTATTTGTAGATTATAAAAATGTCTGAATTTGTATGTTTCATGATTTGTTTGGTACTAATATTAAAGTATTTTAATTGTATACTATGATTTTTTTAAATGTCAAATATCCCAGTAAATACAGGTATACATTAAGCCATTTTTTCTGATATCATTTCATTTCATTTTTTTTTTGTTCTTAATGCATAAACCTATCTGAAATAAAATATATTATTATATTATTATTAATATTATTATTGTTATCATCCATTTGTAATATTTGTAATCTATATTACTTTTTAATTACAAGCAAAAATTGTATGTTTTGAGCCATAAATTGTATTTTTCTATACACAACTCCAAACACAGGGTTTTCGCCCTTATCCATTCCAAGTAGCGTGACGTCATAATTCTCCGCAGACTATTCTATTATAGATGGCATTGATTAAGCAGTTGTATTTGTCATGATTTGTCATACATGTTTCAGCAAGGCTCGGTTTGACAATTTAAACCCGACTGTTTCAAAAATAAATGTGAACACTTAAGGCTTATTGGGCTTGAACCCTTATACGGCTTAATTATAATAAAATATTACCAAATTTGTTAAACAAAAACTTATTTCTTAATTTATACCATTTGAATTTAATATGGTGGATTTGGATCAGAGACGTAATTGACTGTTCCAGAACACTGCGTAGTCATAATTATTTCCCACGCTGGTCAGTATTTCTGCCAGTCCAAAGAAAAATATTTTTCAAAAGGAAGTATTTTGTTACTATGGTACTACCTAAAACTGACAAATAAAGTTAATTAAACATCTAGAAACCCACCATCCGTGGTACCAACCAGATAGCTAATAGGTCTTTGCTGTCATAAAGATAAAAAAAATTAATAACTAATTGCTTTTAAATATTTTAACCACGCGTAATATTTTTAATTATTTTTTATTATCAAGTTACTCACGATCCTCTATTTTGAAAACAGCTTTCTTTAATGCAGGAGTCATTAATAAAATAAATGTCACTGGGCAGAAGTGGCAGAGTCATAACATAATAATTTTTTACAGTTAATTAGGTGAGTTGTTGATTTGAAGCTTATTGGGTAAATTCGTCATTTATCTTTAGCTTAATATATATTTTCAGATTTTCCAGCATAGTATTTTAAATAAATAATAATACCAATGATCGATATAACTTAAGTTTGTCCTATGTTTAGGAATGGCCCATTTTCGGCACTTTTATTTATTTTTTTATATTTGTAATTGTTATTGCTATCAAAAAATTATTTAGGCGTTATTTCATCCTTTTTTTTAACTTAAAATGGAAAATTTAAATAGTTTTAATAAAAATATAGGTATTCGAAAATGTAGGTTGCATATAATTTTTTTTTTTTGATAAAGAAAAAAGCAACGATTAGTTTGTCTAATAATAATTTTCAGGTCCAAAGTAGCTATTTAATTTTTAAATATCGCTTATTTGTTCTTTGGTTGTATTAGTCTTTATCATTTTTAACATATTTTCCTTTTTCCCATCTTTTAAAGCTACAAAAATATTTTTCTTCTTCGTTGATGCAATTCTGGATAAAGTTTAATCCATGCAAGTAATGGATTTACTATTATTTTATTAATTTTGATTTATTGTCGATTAAACTAAGCATATTGTTTTATTATTAAATATAATTTCTATTATTTCTTGAAAATTATCATTGCAATGAACTACTTCTCTGATAATATTTAATTCATTTTGACAATCCTGTTGTTTGAAGGGGGTGTTAATTAACCCAAGGATTATACTACATTATGCTGCGAATCTATGTGAATATGGGTGTAAACGTGTATTATGTTTTGTTGTGTTGGTTTAAGAAGGCTCATGGAAATTTAAAAATTTAATGTAATGTTTAATATCTTCTTAAGTTTTATTTGCTTCTATTTTTACTGTAAATTTATATTTTTAAAAAAAAAAAAGAAGGATATCAATTCGATACGTTTGTATGAAGTAATATTTGAACTCAAAAATATTCACCTATAATACTCTTTTAGGGCTTCCAAACTAATATACGGGTGCAGCATAAGTTCCTTTTCTTAAACTTAATAAAATGCATTGTATGAATAAGAAAGTTTTATTTTGTTTTACAGTGTTGGTACATACCAACATTGTTTACATACTTTAAAGAGCAAATCACGAGGTGACGTCCCCCATTCTCGATACATTGAGTAAAACGATTTCTGGCGCGGCAGCATAAGTTCCTTTTGATCAGGGGCGATGGGGCGATCTCCGATTTATCCGCTTGTGATTTTTTTTATGGGGTTTCTTTATAGATGAATGTATGTTTGTTTCTTCAAAAATATGGATCACACCGTAACCATTCTTTTTTATTGCCTTCATTTATTTAAACTAAGAAACAGTAAGAATGTCATCAAAATTGTTTCTGTACTTTTTATGAAAGGGACTAATACGTGTTAGTGTAACGGCTTTATAATACGATTTACGGGTTTGGTGTCAAAAGGAAAACTTTGGCCAGAGTTTAGTGCATGTAAGAAAATTATCTTCAAAATCTTTAAATATTTATAACATGACTATTACTTCTTATTGAAAAAGCAATCAGTTTTTACCTTAAACTAAAAAGATAAAATAATAATATAATTAAAAAAAGAAATAAATCGACAAAAAAAGTTATGAAATAGTAATTTTAATATATACACTAAATCAACCAACAAAACGAAATTAAAAAGGAGGTACGAAACAAACTAGGGATCTACAATTTTTTGTGAGGTCGATCCAGCACTTAAAGTACCTACCAGATATAAAAAAGAAAATCAAAGGTTGTTAAGTAAAATGACTTCTTTACTTTATTTTGTATCGGATATACACTGCTTAAAAAATTTAACGGAACACCTCTTAGTCTATTTGTATCTTTTACGGCGTTAATTACGGATTCAGATCAAGCTTACATATTTCAAAAGACACACATTTTCTCACAAAAATTTAAATCTAGTGTCATTTAAGTAATCATTTATTCCTAAAACTTAGAAATTAAAAAAAGGTACAAAACAAACTGACAAATATATAATATATCTCCTTTATTATTTAACCTATTAAAACTATTTATAAAACTTTTTTACAGACAATTTAGAAAGCTGCATTTTTTGTTCTATAAAATTTTTTGTATCTCTTATAGTTTTTAAGATATTAACGTTATTTTTAAAATTTAAAATGTCAATATCTTTAAAAACTATAAAAGCTACAAAAATTTTTTTGACATAAATTATGTATTTTTATAATACCTTCAATTTAGGCTATATAACTTTTTGTCTAAAAACACCAAGCTAATATTTTACAAGTTTATTTAAAAGTGCTACGTTAATTTCTTTGAGCATGTATTATTTCATAATATTAGTTTTCTTTTAATTCGTTTATTATTTTTTTAAATTACCTTTTTTTTTCTTTTTTTGTTTTGTGTTTACCTTTTTTTAACTAGGCCAATGATAAAAACAAAAATACATTTTACTTTTTTAGAGTACCCAGAAAGCATATTAAAAATATAA
>JAHBCN010018739.1:0-16713 GCA_019359885.1 Listronotus oregonensis
TTTAGGGAAATTTTTTTTAAAGGGATGTTTTTGTAAAGGGAATTTTTTTGTTTGGGATACTAATGATCGGGAATTTTCCAAAATTTTCCCCTTTCCTAAACAGGCAGGTCAAATTCCGTATGAACGCCACTGCTGGAAAAAAAAAAATGTATACTAAAAAATGCCTCTTGATACCTATTACATGTATATCAAATGGCATTAAAATATCTAAAGAGGTATTGCAGATATTAATAATAAATTATTTATTTTTGAAAATTTTACCACCCTGTATCTCAAAAGTTAAGACGTTTAGGAAATACGTTCATATGAAGTTTTCTTCTTAAAATGAATAAAAAAATCGCCTTCTAAAATATTGACATTCAATTAAAAAACATCCTTTTATACCTATTGACCCTACTAACATGGCTATTAGTAGGTTCAAAACAGACATTACGAGTTTCACAAATTTCCATAAAGCTGCATATTGGTGTAGATCTTAGGTACACTATTATAGATAGTATGTCAAAAATATCGGTTTTCAGCATTTTTCTCGTAAACGGTAAATCTTATCGTAAAAATTTTTCAAATTGAAATTGTAGGCCATGAAGTTGTGTACAAAAATTGTTCTTATACTTTTTTGCTACAAACCACCATTTCGAGATAAAACATTCTAAAAGTTGAAAAAGTATTCTACAGAATATGCACACACATCCTCACTTCCATGAGGTATTGTTCAGATTTTTTAAATTTATATTTTGACACCCACTTACAACAATAACTAAATAGGTTTTAAAAAAATCTTCTTGTATAAAAGTTTCATAGTTTTCATCTATTCCTTTTAGAGCATAAAAAAAAAAAAAAAAACAAATAAACATCAAAAATTTAAGAAAAATAAATAAGGTTACTTTTTAAATGTAACCCCCCGGGGGGTTTTGGATTTTTTTTCGGAGGCAGCGAAGCCTCCTGGGCTTTCGGTACCTAATCTGCCATTATTTTTATACCAATCCTCCCATTAGTTCGTTCCTTCCCAAGTCTGTAAAACCCCCTGAGACTGGTTGGTTAATATATTCCTGGGGGGCTCATTTTCGGTGGCCCAAATAATGCCTATTTTTTTGTGATTCAATGCTTCACATTCGCACAGGATATGGTAGGCTGTTTCTTCCCCTTCGTCTCACATTCTGCAACTTGGCTCCCCATTGTATGAGCCTATCTTGCGTAGATGTTCTCTTAAGGTGTGGTTCCTTCCACGGGCCGTGGGCGGGGACTAACGCAATGCGACTGACGCATGCGGGCCGCCGTTTAATCGGGGGGGTTTCTTTAGGACCGCGGCTCAAACTCGCGATAGCAAAAATTAGTGAAAGGGGAATAATTTTTGGTGGAGTCGTGATGGATGATCTAGAATATATTTATTATTGAAGGAGGAAGAGGATGACGAAATACTATTACAATTAGCCAATCTGAAACATAGCGATGCCTCTAAAAATTTCCAATATTTCAGCAAAGACGCAATGAGGGTTGTTATACTTCATTAATAAATCGACATCTGCAACGGGATGAAGTAAAATTTAGAAAATATTTTAGAGTGAATAAAGCAGGGTTTAGTTTTATTTTTGGGACTTAAAAAAAGACGAAAATTTAAAGTCCGAGCCAGACAACAGAGTTGAATATCCAATAACCCCAGGGGAAAAAATTAGCCATTGTATTAAGGTAAATTTTACAGGGTGAACCAAACTCGAGTCTTATCATTAGGATCTCGGAAACTTGAAGAGATACGAGTCGGTTAAATGAAGGCAAAGTTGCGCAATATGATGCTTAATCAAAATCCCAAATTTTAGAATTTTAAAAATTTTTCGAATATTTATTTTTTGGGAAAAAAACCGATTATTCGAAATTTTTCGTTTTTATTTTTTTATGACTTTATTTGAATCGATGTAAAAAAATAACTTTTAATTTCCATTGCTACTTTTCATGTTCTACAAGATAGTGTTATTAGATTTATACACCGACGATTCGTCTTTGAGCTGTCATCATCAACTTTTTTTTTTTTTAAAAACGGCTCTGGATTTTTTTAAATTTGGGATTTTAGGGGCTATTAAGTTCCCAAAACCAATAATGTATTGCACTTATTCGAAAAATTTATATTAATAGCAATTTTCATAACAAACCATATGTTAAAAGAGTCAGACAAATATTTTTGGCAGGATCTTGGGAAAACATTAAACTGATTTTTTTGAATAAGTGCGAAACATCATTGGATTTGGGATCCTAAAAGCTCTTAAAATACGAAAAGAAAAAACCAGGATCTCATTTAAAAAAAAAAGTTTCAATTTTTAACAATTAAAAAAAAACACCGGATATTCCACACAAAACAAACAAAAAAAAATATCAGTCGCAGAAAGACCCGCGTCTACCCTGCTTCTGCAGCAGTCCAGTCGCATCAATCGCAGTCGTTGACAGCGGACGCATACAACGGCCGCTTGGAAGAAACCAGGCACATTTAAAAACATTAGTAGGGTGCTTTGCCGCTAACGTAGTGCGTTAGACGGCTGCGGCGGCCGCGTGGAAGAAACATACCTTTAGGTTAATGCGCTCCAATAGTAGCCCTACTGAAGTCTTCCCTTCTTATCTGAGTAGTCCTTCCTTCGCTCTTTGGATGGGCCCTTTATGAAGTCTTATGTCATGTCTTATTCTACTGATGCTCCTCCAGTATTCCGCTTATTTGGGATCCATTCCCTGGTTTGCCCCCGTGCTGTGGGTTTGGTCACTCCAAAAGCAGGTTCTAGTCCAAAATATGGCGTGGATGATCTCTGTCTCGCTAGCTCTGGTGTTCTCCCAGGACTTTCTTTAGTCCCTTTGGCATCCCCATGTCAGTTTTGACGTACCTTGGGGTTCGCTAGGTGCCTCCTAGTGATGCTGGGCTGCTTGTTATTATGCAGATTCGCTTATATTTATATACTGTTTCATTTTAAAGGTTTTAAAATTTTCGTCATCACACGTCATTATTTGAAAGAAAGGGTTGTCGTAGCTAATTCATATAAATTCAATGCTGTTCACATTTTTAATTAAAGTTAGGCAATATTGATGCAAGTACGTTTTAAAATGCGGTTCTTTAGAGCACGTTCAGAATGGTTTTCTAATAAAATTTTAATTCATTTATGACTATTTAAAACTAATAAAATTTTTAATTTTCTTAAGGTAAAGCTAAGCTTAAATCAAAAATTCGGATTGGACCGAGTTACTTTGCGGATTCAAGATTCTCTTTATCTCAGCCTAAAAACATCTAGACTTAACGTTATTCTTGTCTCAATTTTGTTTTTTTTTGTGTTTCTCATGATGAGCACCATCGAAACCCCGATTTTTTAGAAAATTCTGGGTGTTTTTAACTGCAATGGTCGTAAGTAATTATCCGAATACAACATTTTTAGCAAGATTTAATTTTTTAAAGCCAACAGTGTTAATTAAGCCTTATAAAAATCCAGAAAGAAATACCTGCGATATAACGATTTGCAGTTATTTTAAACTCTTTCCGATTTTCGGGCTAAAAAAAGACGGTCTATAAATTGGTTTATTTTTTATAATATTCTTGTACCGTGCTATCTTATACCTTGCTAGCAACAAACGTTAAAGAAATATAGTCGGTACTTACATTTTATTGTACACCAATCACAAACCACAAGAATAAACAACTACTTACCTCTAAAACTGCAGTAAGTAGTAACAGGTTAATTCCTGCATCTCTCTCCTGTGTTAAATAGTCAATAAGGTTTAAAATCATATTTTGTTCACTATAAGCCCCTGTAATTTGTATGAAAGACACAAACAAATATTTTCTATTTATATATCTCAGGAATAGTGATTCATAGGAGAAAAGTATCGAAATAATTTTTGTATATAATTGCGTGATCTACATTTGTTTTCTGATTTATTTTTACGATAAACTGTTTGTGAGAAAAATACAAAAGACTGATATTTTTAAACTTTGACCTCAAATATTTTCTTTGCACACATTGGATTGATGGGAACTTTTCAATTTTATTTTATAATATATTAATAAAACCACCATATTCGGAGTTATGGGAATTTATGCAGTGTCCCAAATTAGTGATGGTATTAATTGATTAATAATTTTTTTTATATGTAAAATTTTTATAGATAATGATGGTAACTAAATTACGTTTATTGCACGGTTTTTATCCGTTTTGTTTTTAGATATTTTTCAAAACTTAAATGTAACAGTTTTCAAATAATTTGGTTAAAATGATCATTAATTGTAATTTATATTAGTTAGTAATTCTTTTTTTAATATTGTGATTACATTTTGAATTTGGCAGATTGTAATTTTTTATTTTATTTATTTTTAACAACAAACTTAGGTAATTTAATGTCTGCTAATTTTTTAATCGCTCATGGTAACCTATCTTTGGGTTTATCAAATTTTTTCGGACCCAAATTCAGATCATTCGGGCTTGACACTGGCTGGTTTACAATTGGAGAAGTTATTTAATTGCAACGATCATATTAGGTATATTAAGATGTCATGTAATATTAAAATGTGGATATATTACCTCTAGTTTCTTTTGTAAATAGTTATTTAATAAAACATGTTTTCTTATTTTTAATTTAAGTCATTAATTTGACCATAAACCGAAGTTTGTTTCAAAGGATCCCTCAAATCCATGTGATTTAAAGAAGAACCAAAAAACTTAGCGATAGACGGGAGTAGTGGCACCGCAGAAACGAGATATTCTCGTCTCGTCGAGGCAAGAAATTGATCGATGTACAGGTAAAATATTGATTTTGATGATAACCTTTTGTTTTCATTGTAGTAGGATGTCGATAGTCGATAGCACTATCGATAGTATTGAGCTTCTAGATATGGTATCTCTCGGAACGATCCCTATCGATAGTTCGAGAAGTATCTCAGTATGATACATGTTACATAGTTACTTCTTTAACTATCGGTAGGGATATTTCCCAGCGATACCTTATCTTGAGCTCAACACTATCGACCTATTGACATCCCTACATTGTAGCGACTCCGGGGCAGGGTTGTAATTATAACTTGCATATGTACAGTGACGGAAATAAAATTTCGTACACTTAGTTAACATTTTATGTCAATTTTGAATATTTTGGTAAACTTGGCTTTTTACCTTTTTCTCACCTTAATTAATATTCAATAAAATACATATATAGTTTATTTTATTCAAATATTAAAGAAAAAACAATGGCTTAATATTTCAAAGCGGCACCATTTTTTTCCACTAATAAGTTTAAACGTGTGGGCATTGATGCAATCAGCATTTGTGCATGGTGAACATTGTAATTATTCCAGGTTTCTTCAATTTTATTTCACAAATCATCACTGTTTTGTGGATGGAAATCATTGTTCTTGTTATATCCCCAAACGTTTTCAATTGGATTGATATCAGGGCTTCTTGAGGACCAAGGTAACAATGAAATGTTATTTTCCAGTAGCCAGTCCGAAACTCTCCTTGCTGTATGGACGGGGCAGTTGTCATGCTGGTATATAAAATTTTCTTGTTCAAATATATTGTTTACCGATGGCAACATAACATTTTGGAGTGTGTGTATATAAGCTTGACTATTAAATCTTTCTCGAATACGGTGGCATATGCCTAGCCCTCTGAAAGACATATACCCCCATACATTAACAGAAAATCTTCCACTTGTTTTAACATGTTGGGTATATCTTTCTTCGTACCGTGTATTTTGCGGCCTTTACACTCTAATCTGCCCGCTATAATAAGATTGAAAAATCTTCTCATCGGTAAATACTACCCTTTCCCAAAAATCCATACCTTGCGGTAAATATTCCAGTGCAAACCCCATTCTTTGCTCGGTCAAAAATGGCTTTTTAGCAGCTACACTGCTTCTCAATTCCGAATTTTTCCTAATACGATTTCTTGCCGTTCTTACTGTCCCAGGAAAATTCGTTTGGTTGTGTGCTTCTACAGCTGTCTGAAATGGATTGTTTCGCAAAAAATCTATCAGATCATTATCTTGATTTTCGTTTGAATTTCTTACCAACTTCCAGCCCTTCTCTCCAATGATCCTGTATTTTCCCATTTAGTTCTGAGGCTTTGATTAGTGCTTCTTGGTTTCCCAACTTGCTGAGCTATTCTTCTCAGAGAAACACCTTCTTCGAATAGAGTAATTACTCTCGCCTTCTCTAGTTCATTCATTTTCCAAAATTAAAAAAAGTAAAATAATATGATTTTGAAATGTGTGACAGATAACAATTTGTCAAGTAAGGTATATTTCCAGGTGATCCAGGTACGCAAAAGCCAACATCACACTGGGAAAAATTAGGTGTCCGAGATTTTAATTCCGTCACTGTACATTATATGTAAAATATGCGTATATTACACATATACGTATACAGGATGTTCGAAAAATAGACGGAGATATTGTAATGGGCGATTCCTTGTTTAAAAATATGAGAAAAAGTTTCTATATACATGGGTCCGGAAATGCACAGTTTTCAAGATACAGGATGATAACTTTTTAAAAAAATATTAATTTTTTATTAATATCTTTTAAAAATATTTACTCGATTCTTTTGAAATTTGGTAATATTATTAGTTGTATTAAGAGGCTAATTTAGCCCTTAATAGATTTAAATTATAAGGTCCAGTGACGTCCCGGGGGCATCTTAGCGAATAAAATTGGCAAAAAATGTACAGGGTTTTCCCGTATAATTGCGCACCCCTTTAAAATCTTTATTTTTATAGATAGAAAAAAATTGTTTATATGAAAGTTGCAGGATTTTTCATGAAGATTTTCATGGTGTAAGATAGAAAAACGAATGATGATCGGAAAATTAACAAATCACTATCAACTTCGTTATTTTAAATGGAACACCCTGTATATGATTGAAAATTCAAATTCTGCTAATCTTCCTCTTTCAAATATATATAACTTATCTATGTTCGATAAACGAGTTGCAAGTTATTTGAATTTAAAATCTGTTCTTATAAGCCATAGTTAGCCATGGATACAACCCAAAATTGACTTCTGTCAAATATTTATATTTTGTTTGGTTTCCAAGACGAACCATGGCTAACGCGACTTAACTTTGCCAAACTTTGGGTTGTATCATAGCTTAACTATGGCTTATAAGAACAGATTTTAAATTCAAATAATTCAATCTTATCGAAATATATAAGTTATATATTTGAAAAGAGAAGATTAGCAGAATTTGAATTTTCAATCATATACAGGGTGTTCCATTTAAAATAACGAAGTTGATAGTGATTTGTTAATTTTCGATCATCATTTGTTTTTCTATCTTACACCATGAAAATATTCATGAAAAATCCTGCAACTTTCATATAAACTATTTTTTTCTATCTATAAAAATAAAGATTTTAAAGGGGTGCGCAATTATACGGGAAAACCCTGTACGCCACATCCTTTTTTGCAACTTTAATATTTTTGCTGTATTTTTTTCGTATCTCGCTTTGTTTTCGAGAAAAAAAATAAAAAAGTTTTATTGCATGCCACTGGACAAAATTGGTTTATTAATTTTTGCTAAAAAAATCACAGGTGCTTTGGAAACCAAAAAATCATTTTGGTTTCTTGTGATGGAAAATTACACATTTGAGAAAATGACAGGCATGCATGTAATGTATGCACGTGCTTACAGTAACTGTTATGCAGCGAGGCGCCTGTATGCAGAAGCGTTTCCTCAACGGCAACTTTCAGATAGTAAAACCTTTGAGAGCGTAGACCGCAGATTACGGGAAAAGGTAAATTTTCTTATTTCTTTTTTGTAATGTTTTTGACAGTAATGTTATTTAGAAAGTTTTGTCATTCCCACCAATGATAAAGGCCGGCCGAGGTCCGTAAGAACGCCTGAGTTTGAGGAGGCAGTTTTACGTGCCATGGAACAAAATCCTGCTATAAGTACCAGGACTATAGCAGCTCGATTAGGGGATAATCATTCCAACAGCAGTGTGTGGCAGGTTTTCTCCGAATAACTTTTGTATCTGTATTATGTTCAACGTGTGCAGGCATTACTACCAAGAGATTTTCTGCCCCGTTTGCAGATATAAAACCATACGTTTTACGGACGAAGCTGGATTTTGGCGGGATGGTATTGTTAATTTCCATAAAAGCATATTTTATTTGGAGGAAAAGTTACTTTTTATGTCTTGCTCTCTATTACCAGTCTCACTCTGTTCGGCCATGAAAAGTATCACTTTTCCCCTCCATAAAAAATAATATACTATGTTTAAGCAACACTGACTGCTTTAATAAAAAAGGGGTGAGTGGTAGATGTTGATATTTTGTAATATTTTATTACCTCTTTTAATCGATAAAAAAATAAAACACTGATACATTACTAAAACTTTTATTTTCCACAAAACAACGTACTTACAAACTCATAACTTCTTATAAATAACAACAAAAAATCGGCAACTATAATCTAAGAGAAAGAAGGAAAAACACTGACGATAGGTATGAATTATGAATATTTCACATAGTTATATTTAATAATTTTACTGATTATAGGGTTGATACTAGTGTGCCTTGATAGTCGCAATTTTGGTATATTTATTATTTTGACTATTGTGGATATTAGCTTTGCGAACCACGGTCTAAAATTAACCAAGAGAACTGTTTTATTATAAATTACTTTTTGGGTAAAAATATTTTTTTATACGATCGTGACAAAAGTTATAGTCCAATCACTATAGATTTTTTTTGTAATTAATGTTAACAAATATCTGACTGCGCCATGACTTTCGGATAACCTGTAGGTTACTAAAATAAAAAATCCAACCAATTTTTTTAGGTAACTTTTTTAAACAATAATTATTTAAAAAAACGGCCTTTTTTCGTTTTTTTTTTTTAAATATAACAAAAAGTACTGGCTATATCACTTTACTTATAAAAGACCGTTTGTAGAGAATTCAAAAACCTACAAAATGGTTTTTGAAAAATACCAATCCGATCATTTTTCACCGAGAAAAGCCTGAAAAACGCTTAAAACAGACCTTTTATCAAAAATTCGTATCCTCGTTAATTTTCAATTTTAGGGGCTGGTTTTTTTGGAAAATGATAGTCAATAATATACAGGGTGTCCCAGAATATGTGGGCAATCTCTCGGAATCTAATAGAAAACCTAAAAATATTATGACAAGTTCCCATAAACTTTTTTCCTATGAGCCTCCACAACGGAGATACAGGTACTAGGGTTCATGATTTCTCGAGCTTATCAATTTCTCGGGTCTCGAGAATTCTCGAGGCTAATTTCTCGGGTCTTCTCGGGTTGTCGAGAAATTTACAAATTGCGTGTACTAAACCGTCTGAACTCAGCTAGAGTCTCGCTCGCTGAAAATTCCCAATTTTTCTGTAAAAAAATCCCTTGAATTCCCTAGATCAAAATTAAATAGAAAAATAATTAAAGAAATTACTTTATTGTCAGAAAAGTTCAAAAAATACATAAAAATAAAATCTCATGGTAACAATGGACATAGATAGCAAAATGAATTAACAAAAATAAAAGTTTCTAAACAAAAAGAACAATTCTAAAAATTCTTAAAATCAATCTTTTTTTTTATTTACTTTTTCATAAGACTTAAATGCTTTTCATTTAATGAATAATTTTGGCAGCAGTTTTCACTAGAAAGACGAATTAAACACACTGCATTTAATGCCTCACTGGATAATTAATTTCACTTTTTATTTTTAACGTCGGTAACGACTGAAAATACTCGCTCAGTCTCGGCATTACTGTGGGGCAACAAATACACGAACTTGACATTTCTTTTTTTTCCTTAGTATTTTGTGGGCAACAACCACGAAACACGAAAGGGCAACAACATGCAGATGCTAAGTAGCAGTTGTTCTGTAATTCCCCGAAACCCGATACCACGAATTAACCCGTATTAGATTAATCAGCGCAACAAGAAGCAATTTTTGAAAAGATACAATGGTCAAACCATAACCCAGGGTATAAGGATTTAATAGGTACTTGTCATTAGTAGTCCATTTAATATTAAAATTGATAAATTGACTGAAATTCTATAAATTGAACTGAAAACAATCCAAAGTTGAAAATTCCCTAGATATTAGATAAAATTCCCTTTTTCCCCATTGTAGGAAAAAAATTTCTAGAACTAGGGAATAATTTCCTAGGTTGGCATTACTGGTGTATTACCTACTGTATTTATTTAATAAAACAAAGAAAATTTTATTTTTTTAATTTATAATAAAAATTTTCATTTTTCATTGATTTGGGAAAAACCCAAGATTTAATTTGGCCCAAAAAACCCTAAATAAAAAGGGCCCCTTAAAAAAATTTTTTTTAAAAATTTTTACGTAATTTTATTTTTTAAATGATTTTGATGTTTTAAAAGTTAAAAATTTTTTATTTATTTTGAAGGGGTTTTAAAAAATAGCAAAAACCCCCCTTTATAAGGTAAATTTATTTTTGGTAGCTTTCCTTAAACAAAAAAAAAATTTTTTTTACAAAAACAAATTGTTTCAAAAAAAATATCAATTGGAATTTTTTTTAAATTTTTTTCAATTGAATTTAGGGAAAAATTTTTATTTTGGTTCTAAAGTTTCCAAATTTAACCCCGGTGGGGGGAAAATTTTCAAAAAAAAAAATTTATTTTAAAAAATTTAATACCCTTTTCTTTTTAATGATATTTGGAAATGTTCGAAAAGTTTTTTTTTTAAAATGGAGGAAATTCTTCAATATGGGGAAATAAAAAAAAAGGACACTAAAAAATTCGTCTGTTTTTACCAAATTTTTAAAATATTAAAGTGGTATTACATTTTAATAATAAATTAATTTTTAAAAAAATTTTTCCACTTGCTCAAAATTGACTTTAGGAATAATTCTATAATTTTTTTTAAAAGGCCCAAAAATTTTTCCTAATATTAATAAATTAAAAACCCGTAAATGTAAAAAAATTTTCCAATGAATTTTATTTTCTAAACAGTTATTTTACGTTCAACAAAAAATTTTTTTAGAAATTAATATTTAATATTTTACCTTTTAAAGGGTGTTAAAAAAATTTATTATTTTCGTATCCGTCCCGGAAATTGCCAAATAGAAAGGGGTTTTTTTAAAAATTTCAGTAAAATATATTAAAAAAATATTAAATTAGCCTAGATTTTAAAAATTATTTAAACAAAAAAGATTTTCGGGGTTTATTAACCTGTATTTAATCAGGGGAAAAATTTTGGGAACTTTATAATATTTTAGGTTTTAAGATTCCAATTTAAAACACCCTGTATTTTTGACGCTAAAGATAAAATTTGATTAAAGTTTTTATTTTTAAAAAAATTATTAAAGCCGAATAGGGAAATTTTTGATTTTTTTTAAAAAGGTTTTTAAAAAATTTGTTTTATATCCCCATTTTCTATTTTGGGAAAACTTTTAAAAACTTTGAACCTAGCGCCCTAGGAAAATTCCTTGCGAACAATTTTCCAAATTATTTGGGGAATATCAATTTTATTTTAACAAAATTTTTAAAAAAAGTTTTTAAAAATTTAATCCGACCTTTTAATATTAATTAAAAAACCAATTTTTTATAGTTTTTTTAAAACCAATTTTTTTTTGGTTTTAATTTCTAAACCCTAAAATTACGAGTAATTTCTTTTTATTAAATTAATGTAAGAAAATTTGGCAAAATAACAGGGCGATTTTTAAAAAAAAATTTTTTAAAATAAAATTTTTTTGGCCCTGTATATTTACCAAATGAATAATATTTGTTACCAAACCTTTTTTTTTAAGTTTTTTTTTTTTTATTCCAAATAAAAAGGAGTCGGTTTTTAAAAAAAGTTTTCGCCACTTGGGGAAAAAAGTAGGTGAAAAAATAGCTAAATTATTTTAATTTTAAAAAGGGTTTTTGGGGGGCAAATTTAAATTAAATGATTTTTTTTTTTTTAATTAACCAAAAAAAAATAGTTTTTAAAATCGGGGAAAACCCCGGTTTTTCAAAAAAAAAGTGTTTATATTTAAATTTTAAAAAAACCCTTTTTCAAAAAAAGGGTTTTTTTAAAAACCAAATTAAAAAAAGTTTTCTTGGGCTATAAATTTATAATATTTAATTTTTTTTAGTTTCACATGTCGCCCAAAAAGTTTTTTCGAAATTGACAGAAAGGGTTTAAATTTTTAAAAAAAAAAATAATGTATTGGATACAGGGTGAAAAAAAAGGAATATTGCAAATATTTAAGCCGTTTAATTTTTCGACGAAAATTTAGCTGGCAACACAATTTTAAAAAGGCGTCAGATAAATAAAATTTCACTTTCCAAAGTATACAGGGAAACCAAAAAGTAGTATCAACTTAGGTTTTTTAAATGGAAACCCCTGTATATTTTTTGTATTCGAAAGATCTTTCAAGCCAATTTCAATGGTATACAGTTTTATGTGTTTTTGTCCTGATCACGCATTTGATTTCTAATTTTGATTTTTAAGTGACTGTTTTCCGGCCTGTACAGGTACTTATCTGTTAATGTCAGTTATTAAATGACATTTTGTGTCAAATTTCTAATTACAACAGTAGTCATTTTAATTAGTAGAACGATGGCTTTAACTGAAAAAAAAGAAAATTGAGATACTTATGATGATTGGATACGGTGATCGCAAGAGATCACAAGCAGAAGTGGGGATTTATTTAATCATATTTACGAATCGACCCGCAATTACTCAATTGTTTGTGAAATTGCTTAAGAAATTTAACGAAACGGGAAGTGTAAACACAGACCCAAATCAGGCCGACCGAAAAAAACTACTGGTGGTGATACGCCAATAGATATTTTACTGCATGTTCAAGAGAATCCCACCAATCGCTTCGCCAATGGGACTGGATCATAATGTTACTTACCAGTCTATCAAAAATCTATTTGGAAGTGAAAAAATTCGTCCGTTTAAGATTCATTTGGTTCAGGAATTACAGAGGATGATTTCGATAGACGTAGAGTTCTGCGAAATTATGATGGGGGGGTGCAATGCTGAGCATAATTTTTCTCAAAATATTCTCTTTTTTTATGAAGCTACGTTTATGCTTATGGTATTGTCAACAGACATAACTGTAGATATTGGGGTGCAGTCAATCCCCGATGGATGGGGCCAAAACACGCAAAGACCACAAAAAGTAAATGTCTGGGCAGGTATCATAGGTCATAATATTATCGGAAATATTTTATTGGGGGGAAACTTACATCAGAACTTTATTTGGAATTATTGGTGAACATGTCATTCCACAATTAGAAATCCTATATCCAAATAGAAGAGACATTTGGTTCCAACAAGATGGTGCTCCCGCACATTTTGGTTTGCAGGTGCGTCAGTGCCTGAACCGAGAATTTCCAAAATTGGGGTAGGGAAAGGGGCGCTATTGAAGGCCCCCCAGGTCTCCGGATTTAAACCCTTTGGGGTTTTTTTTTGGGGGGGGATTTAAAATAAAGTTTATAAAGATGGCCGGAAAAAAATTGACACTTAAAAAAAAAATTAGAAATCAAATGCGTGAGATTCGATTTTAAAATTTCCCGATTTTTTTTACACCCTGTTTTTTTTTTTTTAAAAAAAATAGCAAAAAATGCATAAAAAAGTCAAAAAAAACCTATCCGATACCCTTACCTAAAATTTAGACCAAAAAAATTTTATACGTCAATATTTAAAAACTAAAAAAGGTACAAGAATTTTTTTTAGGTTATATCTTTTTGCCTAAATGCAAATTTTTCAAATTATAATTAATAAATCAATTTTAGGATTTTGTTAAGGTATACCCCGATTTTTTTAATTATAAAACTCTTAAAGTATTGCATTTTAAAAAAAATATTATATAACCTAAATTAAAGGTTTTAAAATACATAATTATTGTCCTATACCCCTTTGGGTTTTATAGTTTTTAGATATTGAAGTGTAAAATTTTTTTTTGGGCCCAAAGTTTTTGGGAAGAAACAAGATATTGAGATACGGTTTTTTCGAGCTTGTTTAGGCATTATTTAGCTACTTTTTGATAATAAAACCAATGCATTTAATTTTTTTGAAAAAAACATTTTTCGTAATATCAAAAAAACTCTCTAGTGGCGAATGTGATTCTAACAAAACTCCAAATATTATATCATTTCCCCCAAAAAAGCTCTTGTCAACTAGCCTAAGCTTGTTAAAATCGGCTTAGCGTTCGAAAATACGGGTTTTTTACGGAAACCTTTAAATACCCCACCACTTAATTTTTAAAGATACAACAAAAAAGGTTCAAATTATCCTCGACTTTAAAAATCAGGTATTTTTTTGTTAGGTTAATATAGCAAAATTCACAGAAACATCACTTTTTTTAGATTCAAAATTGCAGCGACCTTTTCAGAAACTTGAAAATAATTTTCAGCTATTTCTCTTGACCACTTTTACTGAAAATATTTCTTCCCCAACGCTGTGCGATAAACATTTTCTGAGATACAGCCGGCGTCCTTTTTTATTTGGACACCCCCTTTCTTATTTGGACACCCGGTACAGAGGCACAGATATTTAGTGTATAAATAGAGTTGAAACACCCTGTATGTGCCGTAATTATTCTCTTAAAGAGAGATTCAACTTTTCAAGGCACACTAAGCATCAAAATTCACGTTTATATATTAAATATTTTAATATTTAATTAAAGATATTAATAAATACGAAAGTCCAGTAATTCATTATCGATTTAGGCGGTCAATAAACTACTTTCTAAATATATATTTTTCATAGTATAAACCTGGTATACAATACAAAAGTTTTGATCTTTAAAATTCCTAAGTTAAGACAGTCTTTTAAGTTTGATCAGTATAGTTCGTGTTCATAGGGTTTCTATAAAATATAGCGACGTGCCCCGGGTTTTATGTATATCTTAAAATACCATTAGAGCCCGTATCTTAAAATCCAGAGCATATTTCTGGGAGATCACGTTTATAATTTGTTTAAAAGTAATATATTGTTCAATAGTAAAATCCCTTTCTGTGAAAATTTATTTTTTCTTTGCAGGAAATCCTGTTACTGTCTTTTTTAAAGCTGCGAACAAGCTTTTACCTTATAGACTCTGATAGTACTCTAAGTTATACTAAAAAACCTGTATACTTAATTACGAACTTTAGAATTTTAAATAATAAAATCCCAAGAAACATTCGTCGCCAAAAACACTTTTTTTTTATAGAATCTAAGGAAGGGGGGTAAGGATGGGCCTTTTTTCGCCCAAATATTCGAAAAAAGTTCAAAGTTTCAAATTGGGCAATTTAATTATATTTATATTAAGTCCAAGTATATTTATTTACATCTACAATGACTTGGTAAAAAAAACCAGGATGGCAAGTACAAAAAAAAAACTTAAAAATTGCCATTTTACACGTTTTTTGATCTTTTATTTTAAAAAAATTATATGATGCGCTTTGTGCACTTAATAAACTTATCTATCATTTATCTATTTTGGTGCGATAAGCGCATCATGAAATTTTTTAAAATAAAAAATAAAAAAACGTAAAAAATGGCAAAAATTCAATAAAAATGGTAAGTTGTAAGGTTTTCTTGGTACTTGCCATCCTGATTTTTTTACCAATTTATTGTAGATGTAAATAAAGGTACTTGGACTATTATAAATATAATAAAATGGCCTAAAGTAAAACTTTGAATTTTCACGAATATGATTGGCAAAAAAAGGGCGATCCTTACCCATCTCCTTTGGAGTTACTAAATCTACAGTACTCGCCAAAATTACTCAGGATCTTTTCTTTATTATTTTTCTTATAAAAGGGTGAAAGAAAACTATTTTTAATGTTATGCTTTAGGTAAAGATGAAAATGTATTTTTGCAAAAAAAAAAAAGAATATGTACAGGATGTTATGAAATTAGAGCGCAATGTTTTTTGGATTTTAAGTTGAGAAAAATGTTCAAAAAAAGTTGTTTTTAAATCATAACAGAAGTGGTAATGGTTAATTCCTGTCATAGTTTTACTGCCTTAATTACCAAAGATGGATTAATCCCAGCAATAAAATAATTAGGGCAATATTTGCCTTAAATTAGTGGATCTTAAATATAGGGATCGCAAAGAAACTTTTATAGGGGAAACGTTTTGGGGCCCCAAAAGGGTTTTATCATTTGCAAAATTTGTATCAATAATGAAAATCCTAAAACAGATGTTATTTCTAATGTAGGAAGTCTTGTCGATGAGGTTTCGGTGCAAATTGTTTTCCCTTTTTAAAAAAAACTTTTTGGCCCAAAAGTGACTTTTTAAAATTTTTAAATTAATTCTTTTGGGGAAAAAATCTTTGCTTCGTTTAAGGGGGGGATTCTAGTTTGAATGCTAAAAAATGTTTTTTTTTATTTCGTTAGTTTAGATATTCAAGTTTTTCTAAAAAGATTTTTTTTAATTCAATTTTTTAAAAGTTATGGGTTAAAGTTTTAATTTGAACTTCAAGTTCCAAAAAAAGAAAGAAATGTGTCTTTTTCAAAAAAATTTGTTAAATTTTTTTAGGGAATTAGCAAATAAAAAATTAAGTATTATGTAGTGTTTAATCTGTTATAAACCCAAACTTAACTTAAAACTTTAAACGCGTTTTTTCAAATGTTTGTCCAAAAAACTCAAGTTTTATTGAAAATTTTTTTAAAAAATTTGCATGAAATTTTTGTTATATATCCCTTTGTAACAAAAAAAGGGTTTTATTTTAAAATAAAAAATTAAAAAAAAAAAAAACATACCATTTTTTTTAAAAACCATTT
>JAHBCN010018740.1:0-16742 GCA_019359885.1 Listronotus oregonensis
TTTTCAATAAAACTCAATGTTAAAGTTTAAGTTTTAAAATTCGCGCTAAAAACGCTCTTTCTGTAATAGCGTCGACATATGTTTCGTGTGACGTCATATGCAAGTAAACAAGTAAACAACGAGTGCAACTACAGTGAATTTTGTTAATAATTTCTTAATTTATTGGCTAAAATGGTATATAAATGGTGTGTAGTGCCACAATGTACCAATACTTCTCTGAAAACACCACAAAAACTGTTTATATCTGTCCCAACAAATCCTAAAAGGCGAAAAAAGTCGTTACAATTAGCTCGAAGCGATCTAAACAGCTTTGTATCGCATTTAAATGTTTTTATGTGTGAAGATCACTTTAATGTAAGTATACAAATATCCCGCTTTAAATACCTACCGATTTATATACAACAAAATATCGCCTTTGGATAACTTATAAACACTTTAAGCAGACCATAAATTTCTTGGTAACAACATAACTGTGGATTGTAGAGAGATAAGGATCGCCATCTCTGTGTTATTTACTGCTTAAAGCTGGACAATTTTTCAATTTGTCTCCCATAAAGATGGTACTCCTTATATTTCTACACTCCATAAACATAACCTACAATAAGATTTTGAGAAATACTGAATGATGAACACGTAAATAAATAATTTTTTAGAGGTACTTACACAGCTATTTTTAAATTTTTGAGTTCTGCAGAATAGTAGTCACCGTTATTTTTAAAGAAACGCACAATCATAAATGCGTCTATCTCAGGTAGGTTTCTGTTATCGGCTTGCACAAAATGTATGTCCATTTTAAGGTACGAAACGGATATTATGTTACTTAAAATATGTTTTTTATATAAAATGGTCAAGAATCAGTTATTTAGATAGTTAAAGATCGAAAATAACACCTAAAAACACAAAACACAAAGCTTGTGACATTTATTTACTTGCAAGTGACGTCACCAAAGTTGTAACCAATCTTAGAGCGTTTCAGTCGCTGAATTAATTTCAAAAAAATTTAAATTTTAATACGTAATAATTTGCAATAAATATGCATATTTTACTTTATATTTTAGAGAAATATGCTTCTTTATACTATTATCTGACCACAACTAACCACAATATATACAGGGTGGCGCAACAAAAACGAAAACGAAACAGAGGCTATTGTGGGCATATCTTTATTATCTTGGAAAACCCTTGGACCCGTCAATTTTATTTTTTAAAGAGACACCTTATAGTTATGTCAATTTTATTTTTGAGAGAGACACCTTATAGTCATATCACTACTTTCATACTTGCACCCTCTTAGAAGAGATGACACAACCCCTAAAATCTTAATTGAAAAGGTGGTTAAGTTATACCTTATTTTAAGGATCTTTTTATACCCTTTTCAACGAAACCTAACCGTGTGTGTACTTTAAGTTAGTAGTTTTGGAGATTTATGGATTTAAAGATAAAAACAATTAATTAAAGTAGCTAATTTATTAGAGACTATTAAAAGTTTATGAAAAACGAGATTTTTAAAAATCATTTCACCACATTGAATCGGCCATTTAAAATTTTAAAAATCCGGCCCAAAATTCCCGATCAGCGACACTTAAAACCCCTATACCGAATCTGGTTTAAATCGGAAAAATTTTGGATATTTATTTCGCCATACTGGACCTTCTACTTGAATTTGGAAAATCTTACTTCGCATGCGTGATCAGCAATCCCCAAAATCCCCGTATACCAAATTTGTGGTAAATCTGTTTATTTTTGGAAAATAATGATTTTCTTAAGGTTTTAAAAGAAAACATGACGAGACACATCAATTCTAAGGCTGAACTTTTATTATTTATGTTCTTTTTGTAATAAATAAACATTTGAAAAATAAAAAACAAATTTTCTATATTTTTGCTGGTGTTTTTTCGTGAATTTTTGATATTTTAGACCTGCTTTTAAACGTAAGGAAGTTTTTGTGATGTGGTAGCTTAAATCTGATATCAATTCGTGTTCCAGAGAAAAAATACTTTGGGATACATATATCCATGTAAAGCACAAACCAATTTTTTTCTCGTGTGACTGTGTAATAGACAATATTTCGTATCATTCAAATCGTTAGGCGTTAGATTTATCTACCTTAAATAACAGCTAGCGCTAAAATGCATAAGCTAATTTTTTTAATTTCAAATGGTGCCTCTTCAATATTTTTTTACGCTACCTGTTAAAATTTATGCGCTTAAAAAAACATTTAGTCTGTAACAAAATAAATATTTTGAATGCATTTTTAAATTTAAATGCAAATTTTTTAAAAATTTTAAGTTAAAGTACAGTGGGCAAAAAATTTGTCAAATTCTGACTTTTTTGTCAATTATTGTAAATCGCTCTTATTTACCTCGTTTAACTTTTAATTACTATTAATAAAGCAAAAGGTAAAAGAAGATATTTATATTTTATTATAACTAACAAATTAATAAATTAATAAACAATTTAATAAATTCAAACAAACCTAAATATCCTTTTAAACAAATTTAATATTTTATTGCAGCCCTGTTTTTTCCTAAGATAGAATTTAGCCTTCCAGGCATCAAATGGACGAAAGCCCGGGTGTTGGCCGATTTTCCTCATTACTCATTCCACGCCTCTAAAATTTTATCCTTAAGTTCGTTTACATTTTGCGGCCTAAACTCATTTTTCCCATTTATTTTTTTAACTTATAAGCCTCAAACATTTTTCATAACATTTAAATCCGGACTACGTGCTGGTCACGGTAAAACCCTGATACGCCGCTCTTCCATCCACACATCGACTTGCCGGGCCGTATGAACGGAACACTTATCTTGCTGAAAGATAAAATTTCTGTCCGGAAATCGATCCAGTACAGAAGAAAGCATGATATTCTGTAGTAGATTTATATATACCTCCGCATTAATTTTTCCTTTGATAAAATAACATACACAGAAAAAAACATATTATCAAATAGAGTATTTAGATATTTTTGTTTATATTTATTTAAATTGAGATTACCGATTCTTATTTGAAGAAAGCCACCTTAAAAGAAATATTTCAAAATGATTAATAAAATTATTTCATATCCTCAGAATATATTTTCACTTTAAAAATACAGTCTAAAGCTAAGACTTTCATGATTTTGGTTTGAACTTCTTTGTTCTTCAGTTTAAAATAACATATAATTTTACTTTGAATTTCAGTTACTTTTAAAATAAAAACTGGTCATTTACAATTAAAATGACATATCATTTAAAGAACGCGTCCTGTATGTTCAATTTGAAACATTTGGATTGCTCAATTTGAGAATATATTTGCAATATAATCTAAATATAAAATTTTTGAAATTCGGAAATTTTCATTTCTAGAAAGTCCACCTACGATGTACCCCGATTGGCACCGGAAACTGGCGGTGCTTGGTTTGCCCGGTCATTCTTGTGATTATAGATCAAGGTGAAGGGTATAGCGAAATTTAATCGGACTGTTCTAGTCTCGTTGCACGTGTTTTTGTTTTGGGTGTTTGTACGATTAAATAATGGGAGACATTTTACAACAGTGGGGATGTGATAGTGTTATCCAAGCCTAGGTAAGTATTTACACCATTGTTTTATAAAACTGTTGTCCAAAAAACCAAGAGTCGATAGATCTCAATTGTCACCAAAACAGGCATTTTTATTTAAATAAACTTACCTATAGGAGCATACGCTTTTGTTTCGTAACTAAACATGTTTATATAAAATGTTAGATATTAACTGATTAAAAACACTACTAAGTACATTGTATAAACCATTAATATTGTTACAGGCTACAGAATATGAGTACAGAGTGTGATAAAATTCAGTATACCTAACAAACAATATATACATATACCTACCTACATGTCTAATAAATTGTATATTTTTAGGCATTATTTTTAAAATAAAAATTTCTTATTTAACTATTCAAAAAATCTTAAATGGAATTGAAAGGCATTGGCGCGCGTTACATTTTTTAAAACTTGCCAGGTAGAATATGGGTAAATGAAACTGACTAAAGCTATTCTAAGCAAACTGCTTTTAGTTAAGTATATTATTTTAAAACTTTGACTCCCTGTAGCCTATAGGTCCCCAAACTGCACCTGTTTGAAAAAAATTCTTACAAATAAAATTTATAATAATAATACATATTATGTATCTTGCTTTCTATATATTGTATAAGCCTGAGTATCTTTACCTTTTTAGTTAAATGTTTAGGAGTACCTAGTAAAACCTAGTATACGATTTGAGAAACAGTGTTTTGAAATAATTATATTTAAAACACTTTGTACTTGTAGTTTGTCGCCCCTGTATGTATGTATAGGAGTTAATTTACTTTTAAATTAAATTTTAACATGCATTTTATTTATATTTTATTTTTATTTATCTGTATGTTGGTATAGAAATCTGATATACCCACCTATTTACTTATTACAGAAAAATGTGTTGCTTAATATTTTAATTTTAGCATTTCGAATGTTTATTTTATTTTTTTAGAAAATGTCAGAGGAAGACCAGTTGCCAGAGTTGTTCGAAGGCCTTCTTAAAAAAGTAATCCCGTTTGTTGGGCCTCGAATGACTGTTCAAAGAAAAATAGCTGAACTGATTTTTATTTCGTTACGAGGTTGAGAACAAGACTGTTTCTTTTTCGAAGAAAGTAGAACTTAAAGTTAATTCTTCTATAATGAAAATTATATTTTGTTATTTAACAGATTTTTAAAAAGCTTCAGCAAGATATTTTTTTAATAAACGTTAAGATTTTTTACGTGTTGTTTTTTTGTAGTTGTCAGCGAAACCTGTTATAATTATAATGGACTTTTTTAACACAGCGAAAAACTTTAAAAAATTGTATACCTATATTAATGTTAGCTAAACGTAATAATGGATTTTTATCATTTTAAAAAAGTAACCGTATGTTTTTCGTATTTCTAATTTTAATGAAAGTAACGTTTAGGTCAACAGTGTTGAGGTCATATACAACATTATTTTACTAAAATTGACTGAATACGGAAAAAAATCCGGTCACGTTAAAAAAGAATGTGTTCAGTTATTGGTGCAGCAGCTTCTCTTTAAATGTATTATACAGGGTGTAACAAATTCGAGTGTATGCATGGGGATCTTAAAAACCGTAAGAGATACGAGGTTGGTTAAATTAAGGTAAAGTTGCGCATTCACTTGCCCTACAAAATGCCGTTTAAAATGTGCAATTTTTCCGAATAGTTCCAGAGATATACGAAAAAAATAAAATTTTCAAAAATTAATATTTTTTTCTAACCTTATTTATTAACCGATTTTAAAATTAATAACACATTTACATAGCCACTTTATTTCCGCTAAATATTAGTGTTTTTGGATTTGCCATTCAACGTTTAATTTTATGACGACCGTCATCAACTTTATTTTTTCTTGTGGACGCCATATTGGATTTTTTTTTAGTTTTGAGTTTCTTATTAAATGACCTATTCAACGATGTATCACACTTGCATATCAGATTTGTGGTTCGGTACTTAGCTCAAGAAGTAATGAGAGTGAAAGAGATCCTATTTGGCGTACACAAGAAAAAATAAAGTTGATGATGGTCGTCAGAAAACGAAACGTTGAATGGCAAATCCAAAAACACTAATATTTAGCGGAAATAAAGTGGCTATGTGAATGTGTTATTAATTTTAAAATCGGTTATAAATAGGTTAGAAAAATAAAATACATTTTTCAAAATTTTGGTTTTCCCGTATATCTTTGGAACTATTCGGAAATCTGACAATTTTAAACGGCATTTTGTTGGGCAAATAAATGCGCAACTTTGCTTAATTTAACCGACTTCGTATTCCATGGTTTCAAGATCCCCATGGATACCTCAATTGTTACACCCTGTACATATTTTAGTTCTAAAAATGTCAGCACATTAAACCGAACATGTTAAAATTATTAAATTAAATAGTTAATATTTTCATTTTAATATTACAATATCACTAAATAAAACAAAACCTACTTATACCAAGATTTGCTATAATAAAACCAAAATTTAAATATTTAATTTGAGTATATCATATTCTTAGAAATACAAATTGTAGGCTCAGATTTAAAGTACGATATTTTATTTTAAATAGGGCGTAATTTTGCTTTGAGAAGTTGTGTTTTATTTTAAACATACTAACATTTCCGAATTAATTTTTCAGATTCGGTAGAATCTTCAAAATCATATATTTATTTCTAAAGAAACTTTCGACTTATGCTGAGCTACTGATATCTTCATTCTAAATCTTTATAGTAACAATTTGATTCAATTGCATGCATAAAAATAAATCTTTCATATGTTACAAATAACGATGTGTATATTTAATTTAAATAAATTTAAATGAAGATTTTAAATTCTCAAATTAAAACAATATAGTCTTGGGGATATACAAAGCTAAGATAACCTTAAACTAATATTATTACGCTTAAATTTAGTATATTCTTTTTTCCGTGATACACCAAGTCCTTGTTCACTCAGCCACCACCAAACATTTACTGAAAATCGCCCACTACTTCTGTCCTTTTGGGTATACTTTTCATTAAATCGTGTTTCTTGAAGCCTGTATACCTTAAGTATCCCATTGTAGCACGACTGAAACACTTTTTCATCGGTGAATATTATATTTTCCAAAAAATCGGAGGTTCCAAGTAAAATTGTAGAGCAAATCCAATGCGTTGCTTTTTATTTGCATTTGTTAAAAACGGTTTTAAGGCTGCCGGGTGGCAGCGCAATTCGGACATTTGCCTTATTCTTCGCCTTGCAGTTCTAACCGATGCTGAGAAATTGCTTTCCATTTTTGCTGGAACTACAGATTTAAATGGTTGGTTTCTCAAAACATTAACTTAATTATTGTCTTGTTCTTGTTTCGATAGTTTGCGGCGACCACTTCCAGCTCTTCTCTCAAAGGAGTTTGTTTCCTGCTATTTTTTTTAACAAAATGAATAGTACTCTTTGGGATGTTAAACTCTTCCGCCACATCCCTTTCTGGCTAACCTTTCTGTTCAATATAATGAATAATTAATGCTTTTTGATCCAAAGTTAAGTTTGGCATTTTAAAAAATATTTTTAGACACTGACAACGGACACCTGTTTCTTTACTATGTTTTTCAACAGGTATTTATATTTAGTAGAAGGTGGCATAAGCCTATTTTACGAAAGGGAAAAAGAATTGCCCAAGATTTAACGGCCGTTACTGTACCTTATGTTAGATATCGTGGTAAAGGAAATTGAAAAAATGTTAAAATAGGGTGACACTTAACCACACTTACCATTTGGGATTTTGGAGGTTGCGTCAACCACTTTGGGTTGCAAATATTATAACATAATGGGTAAGTGTTCCGCTTAAAAATAAAATCGACGAATCAAAGGGTTTTTATAAAAGAGAAACCGTTTGCCAAAAAAGCCTCTGTTTTGTTTTCGCTGCGCCAACTTGTATGATGACTATTTCTTTTTTTTTATAAAAGTACAGGTAGAGTCAAAAAAGCGGCCCATCTAGTCCTCATTAGACAGCCCTGTACAATTGGTGCCCCATTCCTTAACCAGGGAACAAAAACACTTTTAAATTCGACTTTCTCAGAAATATTTAAAGCGCTTAAGAAGGGATTAATAAAGGACACACCTTCGTTACACACGAAGGATCTATCGCAACGTCAGGACAAAATAAATATTGACGAATGGCCGCAAAAAGCAAACTAATTTTCTCGGGGCCTGGAAAAGTTATGAATGATAATTTTTCTTTTTACGCGTTTTCGAAAAAGAAATTTTCCTAATACGATGGTAAACAGTATGACTTACGGCTTTCCAAGCCTTTGTGTGTTTAGTATACTGAGACGCAGAAGTCCAAGGTTTTAATTAGCTGGAAAAATTATAAATGTCCTTTTATGCATACAAATTTTAAAGCAGATGATTAAATAGTACCGCAAAAAATCATTTTATTATAATTAGGGCACTTAACAGGTATTTACTGTTTTTTTAATCATTATTACAGTCCACAAAGGCTTGTATGCGTGCCGGGTTTTAAGATGTTTAACCCATATTTTCCCTCTGGCGTCAATGTTGTCCAAGTACCGCAACATGCAGAAATTGCATTTCACGGCTCCTTCTAAACAACGTGGTGGTGCAGCCACAACTGTTATACAGGGTGTCCCAGAATATGTGGGCAATCTCTCGAAATCTAATAAAAAAACCTAAAAATATTATGACAAGTTCCCATAAACTTTTTTCCTACGAGCCTTCACTACGACGGAGATACAGGTACATAACGGACCCCTCTGGAAATAGTTTTTTTTTAAATAACTTTTAAAATACTAGGCATAATTTAATATTTTTTAATATGATGGTTACTAGATGAGTCTTCTTAAAATAAACCCATTCAATCATATTTGGCTTATTTAGTTTGCCAGGGACGGACTAGCTCTGACACAATAATAGCAATTTTTTTAACATCCTGTATGATAAAGGCCTAACAATATTATTTTTGGATAGCTTTAACCTCAAACTAAAAAATGTATTTTTGATTGACCTCGATAAAATCAACTGTTTACGAAAATAAAATATCATGTTTGGTATTTTTTTTACATTATACAGGGTGTTTTCTAATTGTACGTCAATATTTAAGGAGGCAATTTTTTGGTCCATTTTAAGAAGAAAATTGCATATAAACCTATGTCCTAAAAGTCTTAACTATTGAGATACAGGGTGGTAAAATTTTCAAAAATAAATAATTTGTTATTAATATTTGTAATACCACTTTAGATATTTAAATGAAATTTAACATAAATGTACTATGTATCAAGAAGCATTTTTTAGTGTACTTTTTTTTTAACTTCCACCAGTGGCGTTCGTACACAATTTAACCTGCCTATTTTGGCAAATAAAAAAAATTGTGGTACACTAAAAAATGTTTCTTGATACATAGAACATGTATGCCTAATTTTATTAAAATATCTAAAGTGGTATTACAGATATTAATAATAAATTATTTATTTTAAAAAATTTACCACCCTGTATCTCAAAAGTTAAGATGTTTAGGTTAGGTTAAAGCTATCCAAAAATAATATTGTTGAGGCTTTATCATACAGGGTGTTAAAAAAATTGCTATTATTGTGTCAGAGCTAGTCCGTCCCTGGCAAACTAAATAAGCCAATATGATTTGATGGGTTTATTTTAAGAAGACTCATCTAGTAACCATCATATTAAAAAAAAATTTCCGAGAGATTGCCCACTGTTTATTATACAGGGACACCCTGTATAATAAACTACTACTCCCCATTAACACCTGGTAATGTCATCTATAGGCAAGACCCAATGCGAAATTCGAACCACACACAATGGAAGGTGAAGTTAAACAACCTCACCTGATTTTGTTTACCGATTTGATGAAAAGTGAAGTATCAACGCGGTCAAAGCCATTTTAATAATTTTTGGTATAACAATACAAAACTCAAACTCAAAAAGTATTTTTTAAATAAAAAATATGTTTGTTTTCTTACATAATCAGTAAAAATGTTTTTTTTTTTGTATATTTCTCTAGATAAATACTAAAGCCATATTCCGATAAATACACTATTTTACAAAAATTATTGGGTGATTGTTTAGATGTGTGGCTTCACTTTTTTGGGATGTAAAATCAACAGGATTAAATTTTTTTGAGTTGTCTAATATTTTTATTCTTATAGTTCATCAAAAATAAAATAATTAAAAAAAATAAATATGTCAATTTTTCGATTAAAAAAAAAATAATAATAAAAAAATATTTGTCTAAAATCTAAAAATTTAAATTTTTGATTTTTTAAAACATTTTTTATCTTTACACGTAGAATATAAAACAAATCACTAGAAGTTGCTAAACTTAAATAGGTACATTTTATTGGCGAAAAACTTAAAAAATACACTTTCTTTTTTAAAATAAAAACTAACACCGAATTTTTTTGTAAGTTTCTTAAAAGATTAGTAAATTTACCCTAAAATAGAACAAAATAAAAAAAAAACACGTCAATATCTCGATATTTAATTTTTTTATAATTAAAAATAAGTGGAGCCACACATCTAAACAATTGAAAAATATTGCATGTTTACCCCTTTTAAAAACCTTTAATCAATACTATTTTTTAATATTTGCCGTTTTAAAAGACAAATTCCAAATATTATTAAATACTTACAGACCAAATCACACAGGGTCATGTGGTGTGAGACTTACCCTCATGTGCGTGAACTAGAGTATCTAAAATATATATCAGATCACAGGTGTAATCCAGAGTCCACCATAAGGCAGGGACAGAGTTATTTAACTCCCAAAATACAGCTCTTCCCAGGACGAAGATCACATTGTAAAGGACTGCTAAGGAAACTACCATTAACCACTGAAATAAAAAAAATAATAATACTTAAATCTGGAGATCGGAGAAGAATTTAAAAAGTCTTTTAAAGGCCAGGCTTTTGAAACTTTGCTATAAATAGTAATATTTTATTTTACGTTATAAGGTATTCATGCCATATCAATATTTTTTTTAATGCCTGACATGTGTCAAAATTCGAAGTTAAAGGTTGGCAATGTCATTTCTCGTGTTGTTGAATAATGTATGGTAACCTTTTAAACACGCGCGTTTGAAAGTTGGATTTAAACATGCTCAGGCGTACTTTAATTGGGTAAAATGGGGTACCAATAAAAAATCATTAAAAACCCTAGAAATAACTTAAAAAAAACGCACGGAACCGTAAAATTTAGTTTTAAGGTACCTTTTTTCACGCGGAAGTAATATATTTAGGGTAATTTCTGTAGAACGTATGACGTCGTAGATATTTTTTTAATTGCAGCCCCTTTTTTATTAGGGTGTTTGAAAGAGTACATACATTCTCTTACATCCGCTTACATGATTTTAAGTATCGATGAAAAAAAAAACTAAAAAATACGCGCTTTAAATTTCAAAACACCATTTTTAATAGCAATAAAATCTTTAAAAACAACTAAATTAAAAGCTCAAATTAAGCACCGCTGGAAGCTTAGCATTAAGCAAGACGATTAGGAAATTCTTTTAAAACATTTTTAATAATTTCAGGAGGTACAAAGCGTATTTGTTGACCAATTTCTTTTTTGTCAAATTTTCAGCTTTCTAACGCACATTTTACTTTTCATGTGTGCCCACAACAAGTAACGGGGTGTTAAATCTGGAGATCTGGGTGGTCATTCAATTGACCCCCCTTCAAATCCAACGATTGCGAAAAACCCCATCTAATAGCGGACACCATTGGGGAAAAAGTTCCATACAGAGTGTATTGGTGTTGTTTATAACATATACAGTTAATAAAGGATAGAAATACACTTAGTGAGCACTAATTTCATCAATGGTTCTTGCTATAAATAAGCGCGTAAGGGTGCCGTATAATGGGAAGATGCACCATATTGTTAAAAGAAAATGCTATAATTCTGAAGATCAGACTTTCTCATATCTGAACACAAAAAGTTAGTGCAAGAATAAGGTCATAATTTAGAAAATCCAAATATCTCTCACTAATTAGGTTTAAGTCAAACAAACAGGAACCCAGAATTTTTCTATCGAATATGTCGCACAACATATTTAATTTATGCGGATTTTCAATATGATACTCCGTCATCCATCGGGGACTCTTGAGTGCCCAAGAATGTCAGTTGTGGCTATTGACATGGCCTTTAAAGGAAAAAATAGCATCGTCGGAAAAAATAATGTTTTTTAAGAAAATAATCATTATGATGAATGTAGCTACTTCATTTTGACTATGCATCCTCTCTAAAATCATTTCTGATAGAAATTTCAATGCTTTCTTGTTCTGTTAATTTAACCATTTGTTGAAAAATAACTAAGTTTTTTTAAATAAGCTGCTTTGATGTAAAGATCAGAAATACATTCTTTAAAAAGCTAACTTTAAAAATTATTTATAGTCCAGTAAATGAAGGGACAAAGCTGTAAATAAATCAGTACAGCTTTCCCTTGGTACGCAATTCTTAGATCTTTATCAACATTGGGAAGGGGCTGAAAATGGCCCCTCAAGGCCCGAAAAATGGGTTTCCCCCTAATATCTGCCAAAATATGTGAATTGAAGAATTTTTGTTTTAACAAAAAATAAAGATCGGCTTGTAATCTACAAAAATGGTCCTTATAATTTTTCCAAAAAATCGATAGTTTTCGAGATAACGGGACCTAAAAGTCCCCTTATTTCAGGTGTCGCTCTACCGCTAAATTGCCGCTATCTTCATAAAATCTCTTATAAGCGGGCGGACGAATTGTTTCATTACTCGGCAATTATGTACATTTTTTAATCATTCAAAGTTCATTGGAATGGGAAAACCCGTACCTATCATTGCATATGAGTTTGAGTCCATTCTGATTTTTCTAGAATATTAAAAAAAACAGTCAAAGTTTTTTTTTACAATATTTTGATAGTGTCTCATTAATTTATTGATATTAAAAAAAAGGTTTGTTATCAACAATTCTTTTTATAATGAGACCTTAGCAAGTGTTTAATGATCCCAGAAAATTTTCTTAACCCTCTTTCTTATGTTTTGATAAAAAATTGTTTTGCCCATCCAGCCGTCTCCGGAGTTCTAGAAAATCTGTCCAGTGTGGAATGTTATAAATTTTTCAACGGCCGTTTTGCGAAAAATATTGGTGTTGCGAAAAAATGGTAAGGACCATTTTTGTAGACTTCAAGGTGATCTTCATTTTTGTCTAAACAAAAATTCTCTAATTCGCGTATTATGGCAGATATTCGCAGGAATCTCATTTATGAAACTTTGGGGGGCCATTTTCAGCGGGTTCCCATGTCGGAATCGTAATAAACTTTCTTGCTCGAAAGTATTCGCGAAGACCTAAGAATTGCGCCACAAATGAAAATTGTACAAGTTTATTTACAGCTTTGGGTACTTTTAGGTCTTCAGTTACTGGGCTATTAACAAAGTTTAATTCTAAATCACTAATAGCTGACAACAATCAAACATTTATTATCAAGGCAACTGTCAGGTAGCCAACTATGCCGATTTGAACATTTAATTTAGTTTGTTTTGGATTTTTAAAAACTGTTTTCTTTTTTTTTTCATTTAACTCATACTTAAAATAATCTTATCGGGTGAATGAAATGTGCGCTTTCAAACTTCGTTTAAAAAAAACTGGGTGTTGTCAAAAATATACGATCATTGGTGTTGTCATTAAAAAATATATCGATGACGACATCTCTCTGGGAAAAACCCTGCATATATCAATTCTATCTAAAAAACTAAACAATAAAAATGTAACTTTTCTTTGGGTTTGAACATTTTTTCCCAAATGTTACTCCTTGAATTTTTACGAATTTATTTTCTATTTTACGAATTAATGCATTCTTAATAAGAGTCCATTCACAAATATTTATTTATTGTTTGCTTGCATTCTTACTAAAAGACACCTGTAAAATATCTAAAAACCCGAAATTCAAATAGAAATACCATTATCTTAAAATTCAAGTGAAAATTAAATTACTTACTTCTTGTAAAAACTCATTTGAAAACACCACAATAGTAATTTCATAAAAATCCAGCACTGACATGTTTTTTTAATTTATACTCTAGCGAAACAGATTTTCAATGTTTGTATTTCAGCCAGCATATTGGGCGGCCACATAACTGTTTTTTAAATTTGTTATCTTTCGTTTATTACAATGGGCAACTATATCAATTAAAATTGGATTATAACATCAAAAAACACTTTCCTTTAGGGAAAGTTAGCTGTATAAAATAAATAGATGAATGATTATCTAGTGAAAGGAATTAGCATAAGCTTCCGTAGCAAAAGTTAGAAAAGACAAAACATACTATAATATAAATAATTGAAAACAAAGGCGTTAATAAAAAATGGTTATCACTTTTCTCGCAAAAAATATTGTAAATGCGAAAAAATCTTGATAATTTTGCAGATATTTAGGTTTTAGAAATCCAGATACGAGAAGAAATGGCGCTTGTGCGGGAAAAGAGGGATAGGTAAAAAACTGTGAAATTGAGTTAATTTAAATAATTAAACAGTATTTAAAATAATAAAATACATTTTAAAACAATTTTAAAAGCTTTTATATTAAAAGAGGTTTAAGAATTGCCTAAATGTTTTAAAAAAAAAGTTTAAATTACTTTTAATATTGTTTAGTTTAGACCTTAATTTATATATATATATATATATATATATATATATATATATATATATATATATATATATATATATATATATATATATATATATATAAAATATATATATATATATATATATATATATATATATATAAATATATATATATATATATATATATATATATATATATATATATATATATATATATATATATATATATATATATATATATATATATATATATATATGTTAGTTCGTAGAGTTTCACGATAGATGAATGTGAAATTTTATTCCCGGGGGGTTACCGGGGTCATATTTTTGGGAGGGTTCCAGATTTTTGGGGCCCAAAACGGAATTGGCTAATGCCGTCTAACTAGTGTCAGAAGTTAACTCAATCTTCTGCACTGGACAGCTTTAAAAGCCAAATGCGATCTTGGGAAACGTCTGCAAACTTCCCAAAATACAAATGACAAACGGATATACCCCGAATGAAAACAATTCATATATATATATATATATATATATATATATATATATATATATATATATATATATATATATACATATATATATATATATAAAATGAACAAAATATTTTCTGCCTAAAAAGGAAATTTAAGCTTTCTAGAGTCTACTGTGTATTGTGTTTATTTCCGAGGTTGATAAATGCAATTTGTATGTCTGTCATGGGTCAGCGTGTGTTCTTCTAAATAATTAAAATTAAATTTTTCCCATTAGTAAAACACTAGGAGAACAGACGATCTTTTGCCCCTTTCCCCTAGGTTAAACCAGAGTGTAGCGAATATTCGCACCCGCATTCGCAATTGGGAACTTCCGCCAATTTGGACATCCGCCTCCGGTTACGCATCTAAAAATAAATCCATCGGAATTTCATGCGGATGCGGATGTCCACAAGTTGCCCTACAAGAAAGAAATTAGGAGCGGGCGGTGGCGCTCCGTCCCCCGTGATCATTGACCAATAGGAGCAAGATTCCGTTCGGTGACAAGTTCCGACTTGGGATTTGTTTGTTATTGTGAATCATTTGTTTACGGGAAATCAATCATTACATGTTTAGTTCTGCTTAATGTATAAACCCGTATGAACATTTCATTATTAAGCGTTCCAAGGGAACAATTGTTCAGTAGCGCAGGTTAAATTCACCAATCTCTGCGTAACAGAGTTGACCCCAAAAAAGGCAGCAATATTGCGTTTTATTAATAATACTCCAATATTTCTTTCCGCTGAGTAATTAGATAGGTAAAAAGAATTATTAAATAAATACCATTCTTGCTATTTTACTTGCACCCTATAGTTTGTAAAAAACAAGATCCGCATTCGCATTCGCCGATGTGATTAGTTGTGGGGTTTTTATCTGCATCCGCAATATCCCTGGTCAAAAATTTGGTACTAAGCATTTTTTAGTAAGAACTTTGAAACGAAATTTTTTTTATCTAAAGGAAAAACCAGACTTTTTTCTGAAAAAATTATTGCCATTTTTCGCTTGATCCCCCCTTAATCTGTCATCCCCCCAAATGTTGCTTATGTTCCCCATAAAATGTCCGAATTTGTATTTTTTAAAGGGCAAAAAAAGATCAAGTGCATCCCATCTTCTCCTAATACTTAGAAATCATCTGGTCTGGTGTCAGAAAGCAGGCAATAATATTCCCACCCCAGCAGATCTCCATAAAGCAACACAAATTGTCACTTTCAGGCATTCCTTTATTGTTTATCTGGAGAGGCCCAGAACTACCCACTTTCTTGGTTCCTTTATTCCTAGAGTGTCTCCTTCTTGACGCGGTCTCCAAACCTCCCAAAATTTTGAGTTCATACTTTACCTAAAACACCCACGGTACCTTGGTCCCCATAGGCTTTAAGCCTTTTTTATCTTCATAGGGCCCCCGGGAGGCTTTTTGGAGCCTACGACCAAGATCGTGGTGCGGGTTTAAGATGTCTAACCCATTTTGTTCCTCCATTTGTGAACCTTGTCCAAACTCTAAAACATGCAGATACTGGATTTCATAACACCTCTTAGAAAACGCGGTAGTGCACGCCTTATACAAATAACTACTTTGTTATCCAGATGACACCTATAATTTAACGTAGGTTCCAAACCACATCCAACGGCACACGGTGTTCACTGGCGGTTACCCCTCCAATTACTAACCGTTTCCGTCGTCTACCATGGTAGACTAGATTACTAAGCCTTATGCCTGAATATACGAGTTTTCCACTAAATATTTAGGTTTTACCAGATAAAATAAATAAAAATTTCAAAGCTTAATAAAAACGCTTTAAATAAAATTCCTAATTAGTAAAATTAAAGCCATTACCTCATTTATGTGATTGACGGAAAATATCAAAGTACAAATTTCAATTCGATCGAACGAAACTGAGCTTTTCGATTTCATATTGCTACTGAACCGTAAAATACCGTAACACACATATCAAATAAAATATTATATTAAAATATTTAGAAACGAAGAGTAAGCATATCTAAGCTAATAATAATAATAATATCTTTATCATTATTAAATGCCTATCAAATAGTATAAAATCATATTATGTATGAATTGTCAATAAGGAAGTAAATAAGATAAAACTTTTTA
>JAHBCN010018741.1:0-16691 GCA_019359885.1 Listronotus oregonensis
GCTGGTATAATAAGGTTCCTGCATGGAGTAATTTACGAGGTGATAATTTCGCATGTTATTTAATATAACGCATAGAATCATCATGCGCACAGTATTTTTGTTTGTTTATATTTTTTTAGGGTTATATTTATTTCGACTATTTCCAGGAATGTTTTGCATTTTTATCAACCTACTTTTGGTATGTCATAATTGGTTTTGTAATTTTAAAATGCCTAATACAACTAAAAAGACACTAAGAAGTAAAAAAAAACTATTTTTACATTAACAGAAAAAAAAATTAGCATCCGAACTTTAAAGGATTATCTTTCAAAATATTAATAAAGATTGCCTTTGACAACAGTACATTTTTAGATGTTGGTCCATAATTACAATAAATATAAATGAGAGGCCTCCGGCGGCCGTCTAGAAGCGGATTTAAAAAGGGTCCGGGTGAAACCCGAATACTTTTTGCGTCAAGGGAAACCCAATTAACTAAAAAATTAAAAATAATTAAAAAAATTGACTAGGAGCTTTAAACTATTTTTATTAGCAGATTAGCTTAGAAAGAGTGTAGAATTTATTAGTTCCTACCTAATTATTAAAGTATTTTATTTGTATATTTGTATAGAGTGGTTTAGTTGATTTTGTAAATTTTTGTTAAACATTGTTAAATAAATCACAAACAAAGTAGCTTTTTAAACAATTTAAAAAAATTAAATACCGCTTTTATTTTTAATGGTAATTTTATTTCTGGGGTTTCGAACTTAAAATCTTAATTTTAATTAAATGTCAGGGGTATTTTAAGTTTTTGTTCAGCGTTGTCAGTTTAGGTTATGGCAGCCCTATGTATAACTAACGCTTCGAACTCAGACAGGCAAGCGGCCCTGAAGGCCATCAGTTCTCCAAGAGTGAATTCAAAACTAGTGGGGGACTGCATACAGGCCCTGTAAAAAGTCCTCTTGGCAAACAAACTTGCGGTAGCCTGGGTACCAGGCCACGAGGGCCACCCAGGTAACGAAGAGGCCGACGACCTAGCCAAAAGAGGATCAGCCATGGAAATGATAGGCCGCGAGCCATTTAGTGGAATCTCGGCAGGCCTCTTAAAAGCATCTATTAAGAGCTGGGTAGATAGAGAGTTTTGAAGCTCGTAGGTACAAACACCAGGACAAAGACAGGCAAAGCAATTCATTAAGACCTGCTCGGCCAAGTTTACCTCGGACCTACTGAGCCACAGTCGTAAGGTCGTAAGGATAACGGTAGGTCAACTAACGGGACATTGCAAACTTAACAAGCACCTAGAAAGAATAGGCCTGGTGGAGGATAGCCTGTGTAGGTCCTGCCAGGAGGCTGAAGAAACAGCCGTAGATGTGTGGTGCCACTGTGAAGCACTATGTAGGCTTAGGTTTACTAGGCTTGATGAGGAAAAGCCAAAACCGGCGAGATATATGGAGTGGCCAGTGTCCAGACCCTGGAGTCTAGTTAAGAAGATGGGCCTGGACAAGGTACCTAAAGAATGATAGGAGAAACCACAATAAATCTGGTAAGGTTGCAGTGGTGGAAGTCATTTTTGCCATCTCCGCTCAAATAATCTAATCTAATCTAATCTAACGCTTCGTAAAACGGCGTCTTTCATATCTTAAAAACGAACAATAAATACCGCGAGCTGTATTTAAATACCGCCTTACGCCTAAATTCATACGTTTTTGCTAAACAAAGTACCCATTTCTCTTTAATATTTAAACAAAATAGACTTACCAGGTGCGAAACGCTTGTCATCTTCAGTTATTAGATCAGTTCCGTTAAGAAGTGCATCTTTAAATTCTTCAAAACTATCACATCCGGGGTATCGTCCAGCAATGCCCGAAATGACTATTTCATCGTTTGGATTCATATCTGAAAGCTAGTTAAATTGAATTTTCCTTCGATTGTTTATTTAGGACTATTATTAACGTATAAAAAATAATTTATTAATAACCCCTTAATAATTTATGATTTTCCATTAATTAACGATTATAGTATGGGCAATTAAATCTACATGAAAAAATACCTAAAACTTTTTCAAAGGTGTTTTACCAAAAAACAAGATTTCTTTATTAATAAAAACTTGAAATATGTCGAATATTCATGAATTTCGGTAAATTTTTACTTATCGAACATAACGCCGATTTTGATGATTTTTATGCATATAGGGCGCATATTTGGGGTGTTGATCACGAATCTAAAATCAGTTTTTTTCAGCAACCTCTGGTTTAGGATTATGAGACTTCCAAGTGGACTAACCTCACAATTCTGCTGTCTCGAAACTCATTACCATCAAATGGGAACATACACTAATTGGGCATTAACATATTTAACAAATACATTTAAATTTACAATATTTTATTGTCTATTTTTAGTAAAAACGCCTCAAATAAATCCAGTTTTTTTTACGTTTTACCTATAAATGTTGTATAACTGGTTGTCTAATTTATTATTAGGTTATACCAAAAATAAAAACTGGATTTATTTGACGTGTTTTTTCTTAAAATAATTGTAATAATTCACCGGTTAATCAGTAATCCGTTAATTCAAACAAACTACCAATAAGAATTAAATCTAATTAAGCAAATCGCATCCAAAAATAAGTATTGTATTAGAACCATGGAGGAAATTTAAAAATAATAATAATAAAAATGAAACAACTAAATTAATATATCTGGTAATTAAAGTAGTGAATAATTTTAAATTATTAATTTCATATATAGGAAATGCATCTGAAAAAGTAACTTCTGTTCTTAACTCAACAACTTTCAGTGTTACCTCCAGGTCCTTTACCTGAAGGAACCTGTAATATTAAAATTAATTTGAAAAAGCGTCTATTTGAGGGTTTTATTCATAGAGATCGCCTTTGTCACACGTAATCACGAGAGCGTGTCGGTAAATTTTGCATTTAGTATGGTTTTAGACTAATTTTGTGTTTTTTGTGCTCATTACAATGGCCGGAAGTAGAGCAAGAGGTAATAAAAACCGCTACGAATATTGCTTATTGCAGTGTGTATAATTTCAGATGTTTAATATTGGCTTGTAAAAGTTCTGCCACTAAGTGACCATTATGTGTTGTAAAGTTTGTATGTCACCTGCAGGTGACACCGGTAATACAGGATGATTGCCATATGTTTCTTCTTTTACTTTTTGGAATAAAATTATATGTGAACAAGTAGACGGGGTGGTGCTTTTTCCCCCACAAGATAAAGCTATTAGCGACAAAGAAAGCGGAGATGATGCGGAGGCTGACGTAAATCATTTCCCGGGTAGAATGTTGCGTTCAGAAATCAAGGTTAAATTAATATCTGATAAGCCAAGTACCAATACTTCTAAAACCCAAAAAGGAATAACAGAAAGTTATCAGGTAATTTCTAAGGAAACAAGTTCTTTTAACCCATGTAAACTACCAAGAAAGAAAAAAAGAACCGTTATAAAAAGGGCTTTAATCAGTTGCTCAGACCATCTTAGCAATTTTTCTTCTATATCTGGACTGGGAGATAGTGACGAAATAAGTCAGCAGCCTAAATCATTCGAAGTCCCGTCGAATGCTTTGAACTATTATTTTCTTCAAAAATTATCGTTATAGTTGAAACGTCTAATTTGTAGGCGCTTCAAAGAAATCACGATTTAAAGCTTACGCCCGATGAGATAAGGGTTTACATAGCAATTCCACTGTTAACAGAGTACATAACTCTTAAGTATATGAGTATGTTTTGGGAAATAAAAACAGATACTCACAATAAACGGGTAGAAAACAGCATACGCAAAAACAGGTTTTTTGAGATTCGGCAATATTTGCATCTGAGTAATAACCTTGATTTACCGAAAAATGATTAATTTGGAAAAGTGCAAAATTACTTCGATCTTTGCTCAAAAAAATTGGTAAATAACTTTTAAAAGGTTCGTTCAACCCACATTGCAATCGACGATACAATAGTCCCATACTATGAAGGCACAGCACCAAGCAACATATTTATGGAAAACCAATTAGATTTGGGTATAAATTATGGTCTGCAACAACGCGCAATGGCTATCTGATATCAAAGTGCAAAATCGGCTCAGCTTAAACATCGGGAAGAATATGGACTGGGCGCTGCAGTTATCCTTAAATTATAGTCTAGATTTCCTAAGCACTTGGCTTAATATAATTTCTATTCTGATAACTTTTTTACCAGCCTGGAACTCCTAGGAAAACTAGCTGAGCATGGTAATGGGGAAACGGGCACTATTAGAGAAAATCTACTTAGACAATGTCCAAAAATGGCAACTTAAACCTTGAAAAAGGAAAAGAGGGGTATGTTTTCATTAGCAATAACATACTTGTGGTAAAGTGGCATGACAATAACGTTGTTACTTTGGCTATAAACTTTCATAATGTAATCTCTACTCAAAAAGTAAACAGAGTAGGTACAGTTAACGGAAAAAGGACCAGGATTGAAATTGATAGGCCTTTAATAGAACATAAATATAATCTTTGGAGTTCATTCATTTGATGAAAACATTCTTTCAATGTGAGTATTCCTTCGTGGAAAGAAATGGTGCTTTCCATTGTTTGCATTTGGATTTGATGCTGCATGCTTAAATGCCTCGATAATAATAAAAAGTCCTGATTCTGATGAATCCTTTACATGTTGTCAGTCAAAGTCAAAACTGTGGATCGCCACTTGGCCAGAGAGTTATTTGAGAAGCGCGCTTTATTGGCAACGCACAGTATCATTCCAGAGACAGATGCAGCCAGGAATATGTGCCCTTTGTCACGAGAGAACCTGCCTTATGTGCAGACAATATCATATTGGGTTACATATTCACTGCTGGAACAACTTTCGTACCAAATAATCGATGTACTTGGTGATTCTAAAATAGTTAATTATTAAATTAATAAAGTACTGTAATGTTTTTTATACACCTCTTTTAACAAATATGTAATATTTCATTAATTTTTTTGCTCTGTGATCCATGTAAAACGGAAGAGGTAAAAAACGTGGTTTTAGAGGGTCTTTAAGAATACATAGACACAACCGAGAGAGAAAACAAATGTGAGCTTAGCAGCTTAACTGTGGTTTATGTCCGAAACGATATGTTGGGCAAACAGGACGCACCTTCAAAACAAGAGAACTCAACATGAGAAAGACTTAAAAAAACAGGTCATTTAGCTTACGCGAACCACATCACAAAGAGTAATTACCAGTTTAATAACAATTTTAAAATTTTACACATATTCGACAAAGGCAAAAAACTCCTATTGCTTGAATCTCTAGAAATTAATAAATATAAAAATACAGATTATACGAGTATTTTTAAAGATAAGTTGGAAACGAATAGTTCACCATTGTTAAATATATTCATTTTATGCCACTTATGTATTCAGTCTTTTTCCTATTATTATTTTAATGTAAGGCCAAGTGTAAACTTTTAAACTTTGTCTGCATAATTTATGTATATAGTGTTTAGGTAAAAGGCAACAGTAATTGTTTTTTCTCTTTTTTTGTAAAGTACTGATTAAGATGGACTTTCATCAGGTGTCCATCAATTCTGCAAGTGATTAGATTTAAACAATGGAAATATTAATATTAAGTTTGTTAATACCAATATGCACTGATTTAATTAATACTTACTTTGCATTATTTGAGAGTTCAATACTTATAACCTTGACATTTATTAATGTTATGGTAAGCAAAAGTTTCATACCAAAGAAAATATCATGCATTGGTTTAGTGTTTAGACTTCCTGTATTGTTTCTTAATTTTGATGTAATACTGGTAACTTTTCATTGTATACAATAGCTTATGCTTGGAGGGAGGAAGGACATTTTATAAAGTAATTTGACTAATTTTGGAAAATAATTTAATTTTTAGACTGCTCTTAGTAATAAAGTTAATCTAAATATGTTTTGTATTGTTGTAATGACTAAAATTAAAGTTTTTTGAATTATCATAAAAATTCTAGGGATTATGGTATCGGTTTTTGGCAATTATTTGCTCTAACTTGTGTATTCATTAATTTAAAAACATAAAAAGGGGTGTTGTTAATTGATTTTACATTTTTCCGAAATTACCTTTGCATTAAGCACAGGTTACCTTATTATTTCTATTAGCAGGTATTGATGCTACACTTCTATTATTTTACGTTTTTTTTTAACAAGCTTCTTTTGCTAAACTACTAGAAGAAGAAATACTAGAAATATTATGTGGTTAGTTCTGGTTCTGGTATAGTATTTGATAACATACAGAGTTTTGATTTGTTGAATTTGGTATTTTTAATGTATGTTTGGTGTTTTTTCATGCGTTTGGCTAATGGTCTAAAAGTTTTACCTATATGAGACCACGACAGGGGCGAGGCGTGACATTTTGTCCAAGTCATCTCCACAGAGGATAAATTTGTGTAAATCTATTAATTGATCCTACGGATATCTCTGGAATTTAGAACGCTGCTAAATCTGGTTTTGGAAATATTTTTAGTATTAAGTATTATACAGTTTTGCATCACCCGGTTTTGGCATGTTAAAATCATTTTACTAAAACGGTTTTTTTGTCTGCATATTTTTCCCTCGACTTCAACATGAGCACCTAGTTCGTCAACTACAGTGGGCTGAGGCGCACATTCACGTACCAGAAAAATTTTTGAATTATGTCATGTTTTCCGATGAAACCAGGATTTGTCTGCTAAGTTATAATCGCCGAATTTGTGTTTAAAGAAAACCAATAAGAGCTGCTCAACTTGCCCATGCACGCCCCGTGCCTTCCTTCCCAGGAGGAAGTGCCATGTTTTGGGCTACTATTATGTCTGAGGGACGGAATTAGTACACGTTGAAGGCACAATGACTAGTACCAGATACATCAGGGAGATCCTGCACCCGTACGTTAGACTCGGAAAGGGGCTGTTGGTGATAATTATATCCTAATGGATGATAATACCCGACCTCATCGTACTAGAGCTGTTGATGACTACCTTAAAAGTGAAGGAATAAATCGTTTAGACTGGCCTGCTATGTACCCTAACATGAACCCTATGGAACATGCTTAAAACACACTTTCCAGGGCAATTCGTTCTCGAAGGAATCATCCGAGAACTCTCCCAGAGATGGTCACTGCTGCTAGAGAAGAATGGCAGAGTATTCGCCAAGCACACATAACTAACCTTATAAACAGCATGCTGCGGCGTATTCAAGCTTGCTAGTTGTTACTAATTTTAAAAATTTTGAATTCAATTTAGTTTATTTTCTTTCCAGAACACTTTTTTGTTTGATATTATGTTCTGTAATAAAAATTGTATAAAAATCATGAGTGTTTTTTTAAAACTCGGTAATAAACTAATATTTAGCTAATTTTCACTTTAATATAATTTTATATACAAAAATCAGGTGATGCAAAACTTTTGAATCTATGTGTATATGTCAAATCACACATTACTAATGTGGGAGCGAGCGCGATGTTGGCAGCACTGCTAAGACCCGAATCTGTCCGACAGAAACCGAACGATTCTGACAGAAACTGAAACATTCCGACCAACGGGAATCTCCAAATCTAGCGATTCTTTTGCCATGTTGGCAGCATGCCTAGAAAAGAGTAGAGTGAGGGGACGTGACAACAGAATAGGTCTGCTTACGGAGGTGCCAAATGTTAGCAATTCCTTCCATTCATCAATGGTTTCTCGACATTCCTGATGCGTGTTTCCTGTCAGTATCATAATATTATGATTATGTTGCATTAAAATTACATGCAAAATATTTTTAAAATTTTCTCTAGTCATCGGCGAATCTACAGATGATCACACAGGACTGAAGGGATCCGATTGTGTAAAATTTCTTTTAGCGTGTACCCAGGGCCGTATCTAGGTATGAATGCGCCCTTAGCGGAACTTAACATTTGAGCCTCCCCTCACCGGAAGATTTGGGGAGTATGAAATACCCGCCAATAAAAATGCTCTGTCTTTGCCTTTAGTGGTCAGATGCAAAATTATGTAATTGTAACCGGCCAATGCAATGGTGTTGCGCCTTATAGTCGCGTGATTAAGTGCAGATAGATAGATTAATTTATTAATTTATTTCTTGTCTGGATCTTGTAGAGATCAGTTCTACTGCTTTTGTCAGTTTTTCTTATTTAAGTAATTTTAAAAATAATTCTATTTTGTTACAATAAACTACCCGACCAGAGTGCTTACTTTTCCAACAAATTAATTTATACAATTATACCGTCGTTTGCGGTAATTCAAGTACTGCTTCTTCCTATGCATAGTTGGAAACCGAGTACTGCAAAAATTCAAATTGATCGCTTTAGCAGTATACAGTGTGTCCCAAATTGGGCCTACATGTATTGGTAACTCGAGAACCATAAGAGTCAAAGTGTTGGTTAAATTAGGAAAGTTTTAGCCTGTAGCTCGCAAACTACCAATTTTACGGTTTTAAGATTACTATGCACTGAGCACTACCAGGGACACTTGGTATGGCAAATTTTACAGGCTGGTCAAACTCAGAAAAATGTTTGTCATTCTTGTATCATTTCATTAAACATGTGAAACCTTCAAATGAAAATAAAGTCTTACTTATTATGGAGAACCACGAAAGTCATATAAGCATAGAAGTAATAGAACTGGCAAAAAAATGTGGAATTATTTTATTTACATTTCCCCCACATGTTACCCATAAGTTACAGCCTTTGGATAGATCAGTTTTTGGTCCTTTCAAAAAATTTTACTGTGAGATAGCTTTAAACTGGCTTTATATGCACCCAGGAATACCCATTACAATTAATGATGTTGCTGAATTGGTGGGGCATGCTTATCCCAGAGCTTTTAATTCCGTCAACATTCAATCAGGATTCAAAGCGGCAGGACTTTGGCCATTTAATCAAAATATTTTTACAGATGATGAATTCCTCTCATCCAGTGTTACCGATAGGGAACATGTCACTGCAGAGATGGAAATAAATTTGAATCCTGATCTTAGTGTTTCTGATACCTCATTTAATGCTGATGCTAATACTTCAAAATGTATAAAGACATTAGAGCAAATACGACCTTTTCCAAAAGCAAAACCTAGATTAGTAAGCACCGGGGGTCGTAGAAAGCCTGGAAGGTCTTGTGTTTTGACAGACACCTCAGAAAAAAATGAAATAGAAGAGCAACATGCAAAAAGATTAGCAAGAAAAAAATATGTGGGACAGGCTAAGAAACAAGTTCTTCAATCATCATCTTCTGAAGAAGAACTGGAACTCTCAAGTAGCTGTTCGGAAGAAGAAGTAGATTGGCCGCCAAAGAATGAAGAAGAAATGATCGAATGTAAAAATGTTTAAACGGGTGACTTCTGGATAACCCAATAAGAGGGCAAAAAGAGGCTTCATTATTATGTGGCCGAAGTAATAGCTGTTAAAGAGGATATTGTGGAGATTAAATATATGAAAAAAATTCAAAATACGGAGAACAAATTTTTACATGAAAGTGACGAAACTTTCTCAGTTTCGGAAAAAGATTTAATAATGAAACTTCCTCATCCAGTCACATCAGGTGGATCTGCAAGGCAAGCTTCACAACTAGTTTTTAATGAATTTTGATCTCTATAAAGTTAAGTAACATAACCATAATAAAATAAATAAGTTTAATAATTAAGCCTAAGTTTTGCTATCTAAGCTAATTTGTATTTTTCTTAAGGGATATTACATTTCATTTGATTATTATGTAAGCTAGGAAATATTTTTTTTGTTTCAACCTTAGTTTTCTTATAGCATGTAGTATTCAGATAAAAGTACACATAATGGTTCTAATAATGAGTATATCTTGGATTGGCCGCAGGTACAGGACATTCTGGCTAAAGGTACGGGACGGTCTTGTACCTATAGCATTTTACAATATTTTGTATTTTTTTAACCAAATTTATAAACGTTATTATAGCGCCTTATCAACTACTCTCATTAAATGTTGGATAATTGCTACCTTAAATTATCACCTGTTAATTTTTTTAAAATAACTTACCACGATAATACATACAAAATAAAATATGTGGCCAAAGGTACAAGAGCTTCCCCTACTCCTGAAGCATGGTTAAGAATAATAAAAATTTAAAAGGTAATGGAGCGCGGAATTCGAATACTCTATGTTTGTACTGCTAAATCTAGTTTGAATTGAAATCGTATCTGCTCCCTTTGTTGAGATTTGATAAAATTAAAAAAAATTATGGACAAAATTGAGAAATTAAGGAAATTTCGCGAATTTTCGCGTTTAATTTTTTACACTTACTCACAAATTCAAGTTTACATTTAATTCATAGTATAATTAGCAAATTATTAATACAGAATTTATCATATTTTTTATGTATTTTTTATATTTAGCACTTAAAACTGTTAAATCTTTCATTCATAAAAAAATATATTTTTTGGATTAATTTATGTATCTACATATAAGTATAAATAAATTATAAATATATGTTACGAATGAAAAATCGGTTCAAATACGTTGAGAAGAAAAATGAACAACAGCTTGCTTCAATCTCTTAGGATAAGATTCGTCACTTAACATTTTTTTTTGCGAAGCTTTAATTTGGCCTTCGAAATTAAAATTCGTTTCGAAAAATTATTATGGTGAAGTTTTTGCAGGTAATCAGTGCAGGCAGTTGTTTAAAAATTATAAACTCCAGGATCCTGACACCTACGGTGATTGTGGGCCCCTTAAACTAGTTACATATATTTCGGCGTTAACCACAACAATAAACAAAATTGTGAACAAATATTTTCTACAAGAATTGTGGATCTAGATAAAGAAGAATTGAAAGACCTCATAAATGAATTACGGAAATCACTTGACGATACCAATGTCTCAATTACTCTTGAAATTCACGTTCTTCTGGTTTACTTAGTATATTGTTTGAAAGCAGGCTAGAGAATCCGTCTATAAAAATTTTTTAGACTACTGGAATAAATATAAAATGAATCTGTTAAGTGACAAATCCTATTTTAAAAGGTTGAAGGAAGTTGTTTTTCATTTTCTTTCTCAACGTATTTGAACAGATTTTTCATTTGCTACATATGTTTATAATTTATTAACATGTATAATATAGATGCATATATTAATTAAAAAAATGTTTTTTTATTTATTGTATTAAATGTATTTATGTATTTATAATTAGTTACAACATAAAAGACAATACTTTATTTTAATAAGTTATTTTTATATCATAATGCTTACTTCCATAAAAAAGATAAATTTTGTAAGGGTTAGTAAATAAATTATAAGCAATATTGAATTGTTCTAAAAAATTTCTGTTGCAGTCCGATATTTTTGTTTAAATCCAAAAATATATTTTTTTATGAATTATAAAATTAACAGTTTTGAGTGTTAAATTTAAAAAATACCTAAAAAATATGATAATAGTCCAAGAAAATAGGTCGTGAAATACGAATTTGAGGTTAAAACTTGAATTTTTGATATAAGTTACTTTAAAGAATCTAAAAACGAACTGTATTTTTTTTTAATTCACACATGGGAAGGGGTAAAAAAAAATTAAAAAAGTGTTTTTTTTTTATTTTGAGGAAACGGTAAGTCGTAGAAAAAAAGTTTTAAATAAAAGTTGTACAACGTAAAATTCTACATCAAAATGATAATATAACTTTTTTTCCTTAAATTAAAATTAACTGAGATAGGGTAGCTAAAAGCTAGGGGATGATAACAGCAACTTTAAAAAATCATAAATTATTGGAAATATATAATAAACAACTTTCATTCTAGGAAAAAAAATCTCTAGAATTAAAGTTGTTAATTATATAAATAAAAAAAAACTATGATTTTGTTTTATTTTTCAATAATTTATGATTTTTAAAAGTTGCTGTTATCATCCTCTAGCTTCTAGCTACCCAATCTCAGTTAATTTTAATTTTAGGAAAAAAAGTTATAAAATCATTTTCATGTAGAATTTTACGTTCTACAACTTTTATTTTAAACTTTTTTTCTACGACTTACCATTTTCTCAAATTAAAAAAAAAATTCGTTCGTTTTTAGATTCTTCAAAGTAACTTATATCAAAATATTAAGTTTTAACCTTAAATTCGTATTTCACGACCTATTTTCTTGAACTATAAATTCTATATTAATGATTTGATAATTATGCTATGAATTAAATGTAAACTTGCATTTGTGAGTAAGGGTAAAAAATTTAATGCGAAAATTCGCAAAAATTCCTTATTTCTTTAATTTTTTCTTTAGAATTAAATTTTCTTTTTTTGTTGTGAATCTTGAAAAAGAAAGCAGATACCATTTTAATTCAAAGTGGATTTTTGTAGTACAAACATAGAGTATTGGAATCCCCCGCCCCGTTATCTTTCACATTTTTACTTATCTTACCCATGCTTCAAGAGTACCGTGCGCAGCTTAGATATTTAAAAAATTCAAAGAGTTACAGTCTCGCTGTAGGCATCAGGATAAATTGATATTTTATTAATAATTCATAATTTTTTTAGTCTTAATATATTAAAAATAATTAAATTAAGTATCTAAGTTGAAAATTGTTAAAAACTGATCTGATGTAATTTATTTATTTGATTCTTTTGGCGATAAAAAATAATAATAATATGACTAAGGTACCGAAAACTGAAAAAAATATCATGACCGATTTTGCGCCTACCAGGTACCCAACAAGGAGTTTTTAAGAGTTAATTTAATTGCATCATTTGTAATGAGTTTGATATCATTTTTTTAAATAATTAAATAATATATTTATAATACGGGTAAATCTGTAACAAAACACTTTAAAACCTAGAAATGATTTTGGAAGTACATGAATCAAGATGAATTCTTTTGCATTCTCTTTAGAAACAGATCAACTACAAAGTATCGGAAAGAGATATTGGATACGACGAAAGAGGGTGTTTTTCACCCCATTTTTTTACACCCTACACCCCTAAAAAATACATTTCGCAAAAAAAAGTTTTCCCATTTTTAATAGTGCATATAGATTTTTGGGCCACTGAATTTAAATCTAATATCAGAAATTACAATTAAGGGCTAAGAAGGGCTAAATTCACCCTTTTTTATCCCCTGTACCCTTAAAACATACATTTCGCTAAAAAAAGTTTTTCCATGGTACATATAGGTTTTTTTGGGTTACTAAATTGAATTTGATTTAAAACTTAATTAGGTTAGAAGAAATCCCTTTTAAACACACCTAAAGATACATTTGCTAAAAATCCCAATTTAAAGTTCCATAGTTTTGGGTAACTTATCGAATATAAATTAAAATACATTTAGAGTAAAAACTAAATTCCTTTTAACCCTAACCCTGAAAATATATTCCAATTTTTTCCTTTTTAATGTTATCAGTTTTTTGATTGAAATTCAATATAATATTAAAAATTCATTTGAACCTTAAAGGTCTAAATACACCTTATTCACACCCCAAAAAATTTCTTAAAATCTAATCTGACATTATTTGAAGTTAAATGGGCCAAAAAATAAACGCAATAACAACAAACCTAACCTAGCATTAGTTCATAAAGAAATTAACCTGTTAGACAAAGATATTACTTTTGAATTCAGTGCCAAAAAGACTTTAAAATTTTAAAAGCCAATTTAATATTATTAAAAAAAAACAAATTGTATTTTACGGAAAGTATCACCTTGTATCTTTTGACTTAGATTGAATTTAACGACCAATAAATCTACCTAAATTAAAAAATAATTTTAATATATATGTTGGAAACTCAAAATGACTACCAAAACCATCTTATTATTATTCTATAATTTAAAATAGTGGCCCAAAACTATGTACTTTTATTAACGAAATGTATGTTTTAGGGGTGAAGGGTGTAAGAAACGGTGAATTTAACCCTTCTTAGCCCTTAAATGTAATTTTTAATATTATATTTGAATTCAGTGGCTCAAAAAAACCTATAGGTACTATTAAAAATAATATTTTTTTTTAGCGAAATAGGGAAAAACGTGTATTTAGCCCTTCCAAGCCCTCAAATGTAATTTTTAATATCCATTAAGTAGTAACACGAAGCGAAAGTATTTTTTAGGTGTGTAGAGGTAAAAAATGGTAAATTTAGCCCTTCTTAGCCCTCAAATGTAATTTCTGATATTATATTTGAATTCAGTGGCTCAAAAAACCTATATGTAACATTAAAAATGGGTAAAAACTTTTTTTTAGCAAAATGTATTTTAAGGGGTGAAGGGTGTAAAAAATGGGATAAAAAACACCCCCTTTCGTAGTATCAAATCCCTTTCCGACACTTTGTAGTTGATTTGTTTCTAAAGAGAATGCAAAAGGTTTCATCTCGATTCATGTACTTCCAAAATCATTTAAAGGTGAATCACAGATTTACCTGGACTATTATGTCCATTTTATAATTACTTGTTAATATGATAATTTTTGTATTTAAGTTAAATGTCAGTTATTTGAATAGATTTTTTTTATATACATTGCTACTTTTTAAATATATTAAAATTTTAGGGTCATTGATATAGAATAATGATTTCAAAAAATATGCAAATTTTATTTGTTTTCACCATTTCGAATTAAACTGCCTGTTTAACCAACATGTTTTTATAAAATAATGCCATACTTTTATGTTGAAATTTAAATAAAAAAAAATTTTCTGAAAAATTATAATTTATTCTTAATCAGGTAAATGGCCTAAAACAAAACAGGATTTATTTTTTATGTAAACTCTTATTTAAAGTAGACCAGGGGCTATGGACTAGATGTGTAAATTTATTTTTTTAAATTTTTAAGTAATTTTTATATATGGACAACCATTTAACACAAACATGGCCAAATTTACTGCATATACCGTTCTAATGCCCTGAGTATAATGATAAAGTTTTTCAGTATTTTAAAGAAAAGGATATCTATCTATCTATCTATTGTAGCATGGTGAGTTCCCTCGCTGGGGCCCTGAGCACTGAGGCCTAAGCCCATTATGCTCTACACCCAACCCTTAAGCATACACAGGGTTTTGTCACCCTGTACTGTCCCTTATGTATGCATTCCTTTTACACTGACATCGTGTAGTCGTTTTGCTTACTAGAGCCCCAATTTCCTCACTAGTGATGCGAGTCCTGTTAGTGGTAGGAATTTTATGTCATTTAGGTCCAGCCATGCCGTACCTAGACATTTCCCACTGATGTGCCCTAGTGCTGGGCAATCTCTAAGTACATGTATGGCGTCTCTCTTCCCTCTCACACCATCTACATGTGCTTGTCTCGCTTTTTTCTATCTTGTTGAGATAGTGTCTGTTTCTACAATGACCTGTCAGTATGCCTGTCAGGTTTCTTATTTGCACCCTATTGAAGTCCTTTATGTTCATCGGTAGGTCCTTCCAGAGTTCTTCCCCAATAATAGCCTTTGATTGTCTGGCTGTTGTCTTTTTTCAGTTCTCATCGAACCGTTTCTCTATCCATGTTACTATCTCTGTCATATCCGTGTTGTAAGATTCTCACGGTATATTCAGGTCCATTGTCCTCAGCTCTCAAATTGGCGAGTTTGTCAGCTATTTCATTCCCCGGGATCCCTTTGTTTCCAGGGACCCATTGCAAGGTGACTCTGGCGGTTTTCGTTAGTTTATTAATTGCTTCCCGACATCTATTCGTAAGTTCTGATCTGTGCACTGTATTTGTTAGCGCCCCGATCGCTGCCTTACTGTCAGTACATATAGTTATTTTTCCCCTGTATCTTCTATTAAGCGGTATTCTATGGCTTTGGCTATTGCCATAACTGCCGCCTGAAATCCGGTTGCATATTTTCCCATTGTTCCATAGAACTTGTAGTTCGTCCTTTCTACATAGAAACCGAAGCCTGTGTGGCCTCCTTTCCTCGAGCTATCTGTATAGATAACTGTTCCTTCGCTTGGTGTCTCAAAGGATAAAAAAAATGTATTTATGCCACAAAAGCCCAAGATCAACTTATTGATGCTACACGAAATTAAGGTAATAAAAATGTAAACTCTGTTACACCTGATGATATTAATATGACGAAAGGACTTCCAAAGATATTAAAAAATTTTCGTAGGGGCTAAAGTACTGTTAAGATTAAATATTAACGTGGTAAGAGGTTTAGTTAATCGCAATGTGGGTATTATCACTAGTAATACGATTAGAAGTCAAATTATTTTCGGAAATGTTTTCGAGCTCACGAATATTTTAAAACTTTCTCAAAAAATTTGTGAGCGAGAAGGAATTTCCTGGCATAATTGGATTTCGAATGGTATTTGGTAAGAAAATTCCTCACCTTAATAATTATTGACGTTTATAATAAAAAAATATTGACAGTAAAAATTCTACCAATTTTAGTTACATAGAAGCATCAGTTTCGGATGTAATATATATTATATTACTTTCGAATACTCAGTTTACTTTACTAAAACCGGTAGAAAATTTTATTTCAACAATAAGTCTACCAAGGGTCTACGTAAACTTTATAACATTTAAGCTTTAAGGACGGTCCAATTTTTTTTCTATCAATTTTAGTTACATAGAAGCATCAGTTTCGGATGTAATATATCTTATATTACTTTCGAATACTGAGTTTACTTTACTAAAATCGGTAGAAAATTTTATTTCAGCAATAAGTCTACCATGGGTCTACGTATACTTTATAACATTTAAGCTTTAAGAACGGTCCAAATTTGTTTTCTACCAATTTTAGTTACCTGGAAGAATCAGGTTCGGATGTAATATATCTTACATTACTTTCGAACAATGAGTTT
>JAHBCN010018742.1:0-16622 GCA_019359885.1 Listronotus oregonensis
ATCTTTATGATCTTCGTATTTATTGCTTTAATGTAATATATACATATTTTCGTAAGTTTCCTTCGTACTTATAGTTACGAGAACAGTTGTAATTTGTTTCAGTTAAACAATAAAACTGTCTGTAGACTTGTCGATGTCTGAATAGTATAGAAAATCAATAAAAATATGTTGTTGATTTTCTCGATTTTTTGAAACATTTTTTTTTTTTCACCAAACATTTTATTAGTAAATTAAATATTTCTTGTGCAATGTGGCAAGTAAAACCATCCTGCTGAAATTACCTAGCCTCCACGTGGTGAGCATAAAAAAATAGTTTCTAGAATAACATAAAAACATAGGGTCCAATAACGCCCAAAATAAAATGTGCATGGCGCATAAAATGGTCAACATAAGGAAATCCATGAGTCGTACTTTAATTTGTTGTAAAAAAAATTATATCCGATGGGCAATCCTGCTTGTTGACACAAGTACCTAGTCAGAAGTGTGACTCGTATCTAAAAATGATTTTATTTTAATAAAATTCATAAATATTTTGAACTTGCACCAAAATCCAGTCACTAAACCTGCGACGCCAAAAATATTCATATGGCTCTATATTTTCAAGTCACAGCAATTTTGTTAGCATGCAGATAAAGATAATTGCCTAAATCAACAAAGAATCGATAAATTTTAATCTTTACGAACAGTCTCTCGAACAGCAGCGATATTGAACTCGTTTTTATAGTTCTTTATGACATTGGGATTAAAACATTGCGCATTGACAATGTTAACTGGAATTTGCCGCAAGCAGATTAATTATTCTTTAAGTAGGGGGATAATAGTGACTAAGTATTGGTGTACGTATACGTAAAAGCATCGCCATTAAACGAAAATTTTGATATAAAATTTAAACAATTTATAAACAGTGTTGACTAATTTTTACAATCTTTTGTTACAGGTTTTTTCCAAGGCTAAAGTTCTCTTTAGCATCGGGGGTCGCTTCTACAATGGTCCAACATTGTCATATAGTTATATGCCCGACAAAGCATTAGAGAATGCAAGAAACGTATCCATTTCACTGCATCACAAAGTGGCTCGCTTCGTGAAACTTCGGCTTTACTTTGCTGACCAGATGATTATGTTAAGCGAAGTTGTCTTTGATTCAGGTAAGCTGAGTGGTCCATAAATACTAAAATAAACCTTTATTTTATTATTTATCGTAATAATAAATAAAGTGCCTAATGGGAAAACGTAAATCGGTACGTTTCCACACTATAAGTAATTGCCGACAAACTCTAACTGTCGGCTAAATATAAATTGCAAACCATTACATAGGTGCAAATTTAAGGTTTGGACGCCATGTAGAATGACTATTGCTAATTAAGACACTTGAATAGAATAAATATATACAAGTTTTATTTACAAAAAATATATAAATTATTACCCCACAAATTCTTGCTATACGCCAATACAACAATTCCAAAATAAAATGTCCCCTTGACAAATAATTTAAAGTTTTATTTACTTTTAACAATATTCAAGAAAAAAAAGTTTGAAATTAGTCTTTCACTGGGCACTGTCAGTCTTAATTCGTTTGTCAAGAGGTTAGAAAAAAAAACGTTACTTATTATCTAGTTACAATATCAATTGTTTACTAATTTATCAAAGCTTAATTTATAAAAAAATGAGAGAGAAAAAAGTACGAAATTTACTCAAAAAAATAGACAAAAATTTACTTTAAATTAGCAAGAAATTTATTTAAATTTCACTAAAAAACCCAAACGCCTTGTAGAGTCTATGGGGCGTTAGTCTATCGACGTTACAATATGGGATTGTTTTTTATTACTGTAAAAGTTAAAAAATTTGAAGTTAAAGTTAGAAATTATTTACAGTTTTTGGGACACCCGGTATTAATTATTGACGAACTATCTTATCAATAAGTTCAGATTTTACCTTGTTTATCAGCTAATCTCCTACAGTTCCATTCACTAATGTCTTTTATTATTCACTGCTCCCAGCTAACGTCTGTCCTGCTCCAGCACATAACTTTAATTTTAATCACCACTTAATATTACCTTGGAACTTTACGTAAACCTATCAAATTAAATTCGACATAAAAAAATACTTAAATAGCTTTACTAAGCTGAGAAATGTACACCTCGTAAAAATATTTTTACTTGATTACAGAGAAAAGATGTGCTAGCCAATTTTCTTGTGCTAACACTAAGAAAGTAGCAATAGCTACCATAGAACTGACATTCCATAAAATTATTTAGAAATAAATTTTTGGTAATTTGCCCAAAATGCGAGAAGAAATTTCAGACAGTGATTTATTGGCAAAACTTAAATTTCTACTGAATTGAATCTTCTGGCGCACTTTGGTCGTGTTCTCTCGACGCTTCTATCCCTCTCCGCGACCCCTCAGACCTTTGGCGTCTTTTGAAGGGCATGAGCTCTTATTGAATGCGACGCGACGTCTCGCTACGTAATCACAGAGTTATGCAGTCATGCCAGAGCGCGGCTGTGGCGCTCAACATCAAGGTAATAATAAGGACAATAAATGATTAGAGTCATGTACCGCGCAAGTCTAGCATGCGTGGTAACGGTTTAGTTTATTAATTGCCAATTAATGCCTGAGTTAGTTACATTTTTTTTGGCGAGTGTTTTATTATTCAATTGTGGAAATCATAATTTTTCTTTAGTTTTTTTGCGGTATTTATTTTAATTTCTGACAACCAGCTTGACAAGTGCTTTAATAAGTGTTATTCGAGTGACAAGGTTATGGATAGGCTTATTATTTTGTTTTGTGTATTTTTGGTTGCCTATACTATAACCGTTTATTAACAGAAAGTCATTTATTAATAAGAGCAAAATGCATGATTTTAAATACCTAATGACCTAATACGTAATACGAATACGTAAAAGTAAGCTATCGTAAAAATATAAATAGGGGACTGTTTTAGTTTAAATTTCATCTTCTTCTAAATAAAAAAATATTTAATTATTAAAAAAGTATGGGTAAAAGTACTGGTTTCTAGCAATTTTTTTTATTTTATAAAAAAAAATATTTTAGAAAAAAGAACCATTTGACTTAAATTAATTTAGATTAACATTTAGAGCTGTTCTTTTTTTTATGTATTACCATAATTATCATAAAAGTGATACTTGCCGAATTGTCCACAAAATTATATGGGAATTATGTCTGGATTTTCAATTAGTGAATTATGCAAAGCAGATCTAATTATACAGCAACTCATGCATATTTAGACTCAAATTGCAGAGTTTGTAGTACAGAATCATAACTTTTGTTTGCACGATTCGCTTCTTGATATTATAGTGTTAATCGGTTAATAGATAGAAATAGGACTTTATGGCAAAAACAGATAATTCGATGAATAGTTAATAGGTTATTAAGTATTTAGCTTTGTACATACATATTTCTTTTATTTATTTATATATATATATATATATATATATATATATATATATATATATATATATATATATATATATATATATATATATATATATATATATACTTTTATATTTTCTTGGGCTTAGTGGTTCTTGTTTTTTTTTAAATTACGAAATAAAAAGGGTTTTCATATATTTTTAATTTATTCACAAACGTTTCGGCTTGTTTGGCCTTTCTCAATGTCTACAACAAATATATTTTATTCTTAACAAGTTCAATTTAAACACAATTTTTAAAATATGATGTGGAGGATTTTTTAACAATTTAAAATTTATCATCATTATATGCTATCTAAACAACCCAGATTTCTTCTGACTTACCGCACCAGGAGATAGATAATCCATTTAAAATAAAAGCATATATGTGTACACAACAAATTAAAATTTACATGTCAAACACTAAAAACTATTCAAGAAGGAGAACAACAACTGACAATCTGTACATAGTTATACGGTTAAAATATTACTATTAAGAATTGGCACAAGGAATTGAGATGCTGGTATGTTTTTTTCCCCGGTGTTTGTGGTTTTTATTTATGTTGATTATAAAAAATATGATTATATTTTTTCCCAAACCTGATTTTATTTTAAGTATAATTGTCAACAATTCTCGTTACCTCTCCCAATAAAATAAATATTAAAAAAGAATGGCTAGAAAATCTAACAAATGTCGAATTACCAAGTTACGCTGTGGATGTCTTAAGTCTAGGGTCTAATTTTGCCTTTCCAATTGAAACATCTAGGAAGATACCTATACCGGAAATAATTTCATCCCAATTGAAATGTCTATAAGTAAACTCCAAACGGAGAAAAGTGAAATTAGAATTAGTTGTTGTAATATGTTAACGAGTCATAAAAATAAATTAAACTCAAAACGCGATAAAACACAAACCGACACACTAACAAAAGACCTATGCACCATCTTTAAAAAAACAACTACATTTCTAAAACAAAAAATCCCAATTGAAAAGTATTAAGACCTGACAAATCAAATAAAACCGTTGTTATGGAAGCAGATGACTACGACAACAAAATGAAACTTCTCTTAAACGACACTCAAACATACAAACTAATCAACAACAATTCGACCAACATCTATCAAAAACAAAATAATGAAATAATAAAACTATGGGAAGACAAAAACTACATATCGCCTAATACAGCCAAAAGCCTTAAGATTCACAACGCACAACCACCAAGAATTTACGGACTTCCCAAACTACACAAAAAATGGTATACCAATGCCCATTGTATCGTGTATTCAGTCACCTTTAGATAAACTCTCAAAATATTTAAAGAATATTCTTGTCAACATTGTCAATAAAAGCAATACATATATTAAAGACTTCTTGGGATTTTAAAGAAAAATAAAAAATATTAATTTACCAGATAACTACGTTCTCCGTATCTTTGGACGTCGTTTCTTTATATATAAAATGTCCCAATAAAACTAGCCCTTGATATTATAAAAACAAAATAGAGACAAATAAAAAAATTTACTGACATTTCCAATTCAAGAATTCTTATATGCAATAGAATTAACTTTAAACTCTACTTATTTTTTATACAAAGATAAAGTTTACAAACAAATTGAAGGGTGTGCAATGGGATCCTCAATTTTTAGCGTGGTAACACAAATGGTCTTAGAAGAACTAGAGAATACAGTTATTTCTAATCTGGATATCCCATCACCATTCTTCTTACGATATGTTGACGACTGTATTACTGCAGTTCCCAATGATAAATGTGGTTATGTTCTTGATTCGTTCAATTCATTTCATGAAAAATTAAAGTTTACCATCGAGACCGAAGAAAATTCCAAAATAAACTTTTTAGATATGACACTACACCATCAAAACAACTGCATACAGACAGAATGGTATACAAAAAAAACTTGGTCCGGACGTTATCTGAATTACTACTCTCAACATCCAATGTCCCAAAAAAAATCTGTAGTTATTGGTCTGGCTGACAGAGCACTAAAACTTAGCGACCCGGCATACAGAAATACAGCTGTTAAAAAAGCAAAGGATATACTCATTAAAAATAGTTATCCAAAAAAGTTAATTAATTCATTATTCAATTCTCGAATACAAAAACTAAATAATAATACTCAAAACCAACCAAATAAAGATACAACCAACTTTTTATCTATACCATATATACAAGGGTTATCGGAAAATCTACAAACATATTTTAAACAACAAAATATTTCTGTATGTCATAAAGGTCATAACCTTTTGCAAAGGCATTTTTAGTTCTCTAAAAAAGTAAAACACCAAAAAATAAAAAAGACCCATACAATTTATCGAAATACGCTTGTAACGACTGTCCAAGCGTATACATAGGCCAAACAACTCAATACCTCCAAAACCGACTAAATGGCCACAAATATGACAAAAAAAATAAAACGGCATTAACAAAACACGAAAGCCAAACATTACATAAGTTTAACTTTCAAGACAATTCAAAAAATTTTAAAACTGAATTTAATAATCAAAAAAGAGAATTTATGGAAATGCTTTACATTAAAAAAAACACAAATGCAATAAATGACATGACCGACACTAAAAAATTTAAGTAAAATTTATTATAACGTAATAAATTAAATAACGAGAATTGTTGACAATTATACTTAAAATAAAATCAGGTTTGGGAAAAATATAATCATATTTTTTATAATCAACATAAATAAAAAAACCACAAACACCGGGGAAAAAAACATACCAGCATCTCAATTCCTGTGCCAATTCTTAATAGTAATATTTTAACCTCGTATAACTATGTACAGATTGTGTGTTGTTGTCTTTTCTGAATAGTTTTTATAGTGTTTGACATGTAAATTTTAATTTGTTGTGTACACATATATGCTTTTATTTTAAATGGATTAACCTCCTATGGGTAAGTCAGAAGAAATCTGGGTTATTTAGGATATATAATGATGATAAATCTTAAATTGTTAAAAAATCCTCCACATCATATTTTAAAAATTGGTGTTTAAATTGAACTTGTTAAGAATAAAATATATTTGTTGTAGACATTGAGAGAAATTAAACGTACCGAAACGTTTGTGAATAAATTTCAAAAAAGGAAATGAAAACACTTTTTAATTTCGTAATTTAAAAAGAAAAAAACAAGAACCACTAAGCCCAAGAAAATATAAAAGAATATATTATGAATATGGTTCGAGAAAAAACACTTGTTAAGTATATATATATATATATATATATATATATATATATATATATATATATATATATATATATATATATTATTTCAAAATAAACATTTTTAGAATATATTCTTTAAAAATTTACTTTGACACGTGTTTCACCTTTTATCTCCGGGAGGCATTGCACAGTTCGAATGCAATTACAAATGCAAAATATTACCCGGTACACGTGTCGGTAGTTACTCATATTTTAAAGTAAATTTAAATTTTAATTTTACTTTATATCTACAATAGAATGGGAGCTAGATGGAATTGAGTGTGCAAAATTCGAGGACCCAATTTTATAAATTGTCCTAATCTTAAAAAATCTTATAGATTATGATTCTGGATGTTGTCAGAAACTTCTTCAGTCCATTTTTTAGCACCACGATTTCTTAGATATTAAATAAATTTATTGAACAAATACACCTTAGACAATCGTAATGATTGTTTTAGTAAAAATAGGCAGTCTTTTCTTATGTTTAAGAATAATAATAGCTTGTCAAATAAAATAAAACCAAAAAACTATTTGTATTGTAAATAAATTTGTACAGTTTTTATTTGTGGGGCAATTCTTAGGTCTTCGCAGATGCTTTCGAGCGAGAAAAAATTTATCACGATTCCGACGTGGGAACCGCTGAAAATGGCCCCCCAAAGTCCCAAAAATGAGATTCCTGCGAATATCTGCCAAAATATGCAAATTAGAAAATTTTTCTTAAGACAAAAAATGAAGATCATCTCGAAATCTACAAAAATGGGTTTTACCATTTTTTTCGCAACACCAAATTTTTCGCAAAAACGGCCGTCGAAAAATTCATAACATTTAACACTGGATAGATGTGGTAGTAGTAGTTTCTTACTTAAAAAATGCAGATGGGCAAAACAATTTTTTATTAAAACGCAAGAAAGATTGTGAAGGAAATTTTCTGGGATCATTAAACACTTGTTAAGGTCTCATTATAAAAAAGAAATGTTAATAACAAACGATTTTTTTTCAAAAAATATCAATAAATTAATGAAATACTCTCAAAATATTGTGAAAAAAAAAAACTTTGACCGCTTTTTTCAATATTCTAGAAAAATCAGAATGGACCCAAACGCATATGCAATGATAGGTTTTCTCATTCCGATAAACTTTAAATAATTAAAAAATGTACATTATTGCCCGAGTAATGGGGACAATTCGTCCGCCCGCTTATAAGTGAATCCATAAAGATTCTTTCATTTCATCAATCAAATTTTCTTTCATTCTAGCGGTAGAGCGGCAGCTGAAACGAAGGGACTTTTGGGTCCCGTTATCTCGAAAACTATAACATTTATAAAGATCATTTTTGTAAATTACAAGGCAATCTTCGTTTTTAGTCTTAGCAACAAAAATTCTTTAATTCGCATATTTTGGCAGCCCTTTCCCACCTGTTAATGTTGATATTTTTTTTCGCTCGAAAGCATTCCCGAAGACCTAAGAATTGCGCCACAAGGAAAAACTGTACAGATTTATTTACAGCTTTGTCCATTTATTTATTGGACTATTATAACTAGGTATTTAAGACCGCATATTTTCCTAAAATAAATAATATCTTTACCTTTAAATCATAATCATTCTGCTCAGCTGTAGGCTTTAATTTGTATAAAATTTATTTGATTTTTTCGGTGGGTTCTTTTATAAATCACCCATTATTGTAACATGGGTTAAGTGTCTTCTGCTTTTAATTTCTCTACTTAAACCATTACTATTTACAATTGTATAAAGAAATAAGGATAATTTTTAAATTATGTTACTAAGAATAGACTATCACTATTCCCCGTGGTATATTGCCAACAAACACCAACAACGATTTCGATCGATCTGCCGGATATAAAAATAATAAGTTATTGCCATACTTATCAGTAAGTATCGATTTTATAATCCCTATTTCTACAACTGCATTTTCAGTTTAGCTGGTCGGTTAAACCAAAATGACATTTCAAAAAAGTCAGATAAAAAATGATTTTTTATTTTATTAAGGGGTCGTTTCTGGTCGTTTTTAAAAAATCTTGTTTTTTTTCTGTTTTTCGAAAGTTTATGCATTTAACAACATTCTTGGAAAATTTTAAGATGATCCGAACATTCTAAATGTACCTTTCTCCCTCTTACGTTTTAATATTCGAGCGCGCGACACACGCGACAAAGCGGGTATAGCTTTAGCAAACCGCCAATCATTTGATGCTTCTAAAGAAGGCAGAATGAAGCTTAGAGAAGATAAATTAGATAAAAGTCAAATCCTAAAAGAAGTAGAGGAAATTTTATATGGTGCAGGCATCGACGATTAGATTGATTGATTGATTGATTGATAAAGTAAATACACAAGTTGAGGTTTTGTCCGCCTCGACACTGCAGCCTACAGGGCTTGTTGTATCTCTTGTGTATTTGTTTCAGTTAAAAAGGTTTGACACCTTAGACAGGTGTAGTAGCCCTTTTACTGTTCTTTTCTGGTCTCCAGCCTCCTGGTCGTTAGTGTCCACCATGAGGTTTTGATTTGTTCTCCAGTATGTAAGTGCAGGGCACTCATATATGATGTGAGAGGCTGTCTCTTCCTCTTCGTCACATAGTCTGCAAATGGGTTCTTCGGTTCTGCAATTCGGTTCTTCTTCACGATTAGATATTGGTAAGATTGATTTCTTTCAGTTTTTCAATAAAAAAGACTTTGAACACGTTTATCTCGAACCTATGTTTTTCGACCTTACGTTGTCCGATTCTTAGAGACTACTGAACCGATTCTCATAAAATTTTAACTAGATTACCCTCAGATATATGAGTTCGATTCGACCAACAATCATCTCAAAATTTCAATTTTTACTAATTTTTTTAATGCAAAAACCACAAAAAAACCCTTTTTTAATATTTTTTTTCTTAAATAGCCCGCCATTTTGTTTGTTATATGTAAAATTTAATGATTGTAAGTCAAGTCGAACCCACTGTTATACCTAATCTAACGCCACTAAATGTTTTAATTTTAGATGATTCGTTTTAAAGATATGGACAACGTAACTCACATGTCTACTTTTCGAAACGTTACCATTACCTATAATTATTATGTAAACAAAATGTTTAAAATTATCAAAAAAAATTATCTAGCAGTTTAAAAGTGTGTTTATTAAGCCCAACATCTTTTTTATTCATAAATTTGATTGACAAAAAATTGTGAAAATACCGTTTTTTAGAGCGCGCCGAGTAGACTAACCAATTAAACAGCTTCTTAAATATTAAAATTAGTTGTGAATTATTATGATAACTACGATAACAATGTTCAATTGCAAATAAATCTTCAGTTGTGCTTATTTTTGTAAAAATATTATCTTGTATATTCATTGCATTATTTCAAATTTGTAGCTACGCTAAATATCTAGAGCACATTTTTTTGTTCTTATTCTTTGTTAATTTTCTACAGATTAAACAAACAAATACAACGCCTAATTGTTTCTTCGCTGATGTAACCTGCCATACACGATGCTATGAACAACGTTGTATAGTAAAGTCTGGAATATTTTTTAAGTAACTAAATGCTGCTTTTTGAATTCTTATAAATGTTTGTGATTTTTGTTTTTTAGATAAATTACCCATTTTATAGAAAAAAAATTTAAAAATGTGGTTTAGTATTCTAGTCTTTTACTTGTAGTAACATTACTAAGTTCGGAGCCTCTTAGGCTAGACCGTACAGGGATTCATAAAAGTGGCACTACGTGTTGCTCTGTTAAGATGTTCTGGGAAAGAAACTATAAGGGCTAATTTCTCAAAGCAAAAGCCGTTAAAATACCTATAAAAAAGTGACAAACTTCCTACGATCCGTCGTTGAGCAAGGTAATAAAGCTTTTCTGTAAGTGTGGGATCATTAATAAGACGAACAGCTCTTTGTATGCAATCAAGAATACTAAGAGTTGTGGGAGACACCATCTCACATACATTAAAATAATATTCTAAAGATGGTCTGTCCTGGGATACACACAAAGTGTACAATTTAGAAGGGCCAAAATACGTTCTGGCTCAAAAGAGAAATCCAAGCTTTTATGAAGCTGATGTATCTATTGATATTATGTCTTTATGTTGAGTTTACTTCCAAAAGTAACGCTCACAAGGCTTAATGACTTTTTGTGCTGCATAATTAAGCTGCTCACAAGTAAAGAATGTTTATTGGCAGACAGCGAACATGATTGTGATTTAGAGACTGTAAACTGGACAAGATTTTTGGGGCACCGATCCATTACCTTAAGCCTATTTTTTAAATTAGGTTTTAGGACTGGCTTAAGAAACTAAAAATTAGGGTAAAGGGTACTATCGTCAGCAAAATTATAAATGGGTTTAATTCTAGAGGAGAGAAGATTGTTGTTGTAAAGAAGAAATAAAGTTGGCGCCAGAACTAAGCCCTGGGTACCCCAGCATTAACTTGGTGAAAGCTAAAGTTATCGATACACGTGGATTGGAAAGGAAACAAGAAAGGCAAGAACAAAATTTAGATGGAAGACCGTAGAAAAGAAGTTTGTTAAGAAGCGCATTATGTCATACCTGGTCAAAAGCTTTGGATATGTACAGTGCAACTATTTGGGGTTTACCAAAAAACGCGAGGGACTTGTTTCAGTTGTGTAAGACAAAGAAAAGAATAGGAAGAGATTAAAATTTGGAGATTATTCAATTTTTTCATCACCTTACAAACAACTAAGGGAAGAGATAAAAATCTATAGTTAGAAGGAAGAGATCAAGATCCTTTCTCGGGGATAGTTTGTACAGGTACAGCGCTCCAGCTCTCCGGAAAAATGATGGTGTCATAAGAAATTCAAAAAAGCAGTCTGCCAGTTCAAAAGTATATTTTTTAAGACCATTACTGATATGCCATTCAGCCCAGACAATTTTTTGCTATTAAAAGAAGAAAGAATACTCGTGATCTGCCTGACCTTAAAAATATAATATTGCACATTTTATGAGGAACAGAGACATCTGAGAAAATTAACGGAAAGATCAAGGGTTGAATTGGCGGAAAATTGTTTAGCAGCTAGTTTGGCTTAAGATTGTTGTTCAGTCCGCTCTATCCAATTTTGTTTTTTTTTGTTAATTTTTTTATTGTATTTTATTATACAAATTGAGCGCTACAGCACCAATGAAGCACTCAAGGTTTAAAATAAAACAAATAGTGGTGCATAAAATTATTTTAAAATAATTGCGATTTTTCTTATGTTGTACCTACTTATTAAGATATGAAACATTTTTTGTAAAGTTTTAGAGTATAAATGTTTTCGGTAAGAAAAGCCCAATTTGTTTAGATTTAGAAAAAATAAAATATATGCCAAGTATAACACAAAAAAAATGGTGGACAGAATGAAAGCAATTAACAATCTTTATTATACGTTCAAAAATAATTTATAAATATAATTAATTTACATATTAAAATAAGTACAACAATCATTAGTTTAAAAGGATTTTAAAATCAATTTTCGCCAATATTATAACCGAAATAATTGGGTTATTTTCTGTAAATGCATACCGTTGCCTTAAACTACATTTTTATAAAAAATTTAAATAACTGGGCAAACTAGTTTTAAAAACAATTCTCAAAAGGGTTCAATTTGCATTTTCCCGCTGTAATTTCTTTTTAAATTCAAAAAGTTGTGTCTAAAGTTGGTCGAGCACAGTATGAAAGAGAAAATATGATTTTCGCCTACACGGCTTGTATAAAAATGAGTGGGTCTAGAGCTTTCAAGTAAAATAAATATAAATTTTAATAACATGCAATAGAAGTAACCGTACACTTTTGCATAAAATTGACCAATATACTAAGTATGGTGTTACTAAAAGCTTTGTCGTTGTGGGCATTCTTTAAAAAAACTAAAAATTATTATATTGTAGAAATTAATTTTAAAGTTTAGTTTTAAACTAGTATATATCTTTAAGGACATGGCGTTAATCCTGTGAAACTTGGTGACCAGTAAAAAGTGTGCGAAATTTTAATATGTTGTTACCCAAATCAAGACTACCATTGTTTATATTGGCATAATCCTGATAGCTATACAGGAAAAGCCTTTAATTAAAAATATGCTTGTCCAGTACTTCCAATACATAACGACAAATATTACTAATTTTTTATTGTTAATGGTTTCCAAAATGTAATATTATATTTTGCTACTAAGTAAATAATTTTTTTATATTATATTACTCATATATGATTATTCTTAAAAAAAAACAAATAAGTTTAGTTAAATATAGGGACGAAAGTAAAACTTTTTTCCTATATATAAAGTTTTTTTCTAAAAAAAAAATATTTTATACATCTTTGAAGTATACTTTACTACTATACTTTTTATCCATATTCAGAAAATTGCTTTTCTAAAAGTTATTGTTTCAGAAATATAAGTGGCAAAATAATCCTTTGCTGTCTTGCCTAAAGTGGCGTTTAACTTTTTTGTCTTCCTATTAATGAAAACATATTTCGAATTTCTTTCTTTATTCATTTTTTTAATGGTATGATTATTCCTTTTTATACATTCTGGAATCTCACATTATTTTATGCTGATATTTTACGGGGTGTACAAACAAATTTTATTATTATTCAAATACTAAAATTTAAAATTAAAAAAATGTTTTATAATTTCGGTAATGACTGGAGTTTTTGATGATTTCTTTTTTGTTAGAGTTAGTTAAAAAAATATAGTTGGCGTAAAAAAGACAACCGAGCAAAAAAATTATTAGGGTTTGGGATGACGGTTCCTTTTGTATTTGAGAAAAAGTTGGATGCTATTCATTCTTATGTTTGTGGTTTATTTATGCGCAGCACAAGTGGAAGTATATTAGGCTAGCCCCTGAAAATATAATACATTTATTGTTTCATGCAGCTAACGAGTCAGTTATAATGTAATCATTTAGCTCAGTAATCTAAAGACTAATAATTAAATATCAATAGCCAAATATTTTAGTTAAAATTTTTTACATTATCCAATAGATATAACTTTTGCTATATTAAAATATGGTAACAAACTAGCTGGCTTAATTATTGTATTACCCTGTATACCTATCTCCCTTCCTGTCACTAGTAGAATATAGTGATCCTGGCTCAAACAATAACAAATTAAAGAACAACGTCATCTTATGTTCCTATTTTGACCTAAACTCTGACTATATTTTTTAATAATAACTATTTATTAGGTAAATTTTTTAACCCTGTAAATTATTAGTTAAATATTTTTTTAACAACATTTAGTTAGTGGCAAAATAAAATATTACATTTTGGAAAAAATAGACAAAAGGAAGTCAATAATAAGTGTCGTCATAATTATATCGCAGTTACAGTGCAAGCGTATATTTAAGGTTGATTATTGGCTCACCCTGTACAACTATGATTTGTGCCATTACGAAAAATGTTATAGAGTTCCAGCATACTAAAAATTTGTAAAGTTTTCCCTGGTTACCATAAGATTTGCGCCTTTTCCTTTTCATAAGAGTGCGCTTTTCGAAAATTTACTACTGTTTTAATACGTACGTCATAACCTAAGAACGCTACCCAAGAGCTGGCGATATCACTAAAAAGATATGTAGCTAAGTAAAGTAGGAAAAGTCTTTGCATAACAGTAGTGCTGCTAACAGGGCACGATAACCTAAGATGCAACCTTCAAAAGATAGGCTCATACAATGGGAACCCAAGTTGCAGAATGTGCGACGAGGGGGAAGAAACAGCTTACCATATCCTGTGCGAATGTGAGTACTGTAGATATACAAAACAACAAAGTCAGTGTCAAGTTATTATATCGCAGTGGCGTGCGGCTCATGGAAGCAAGGGAAGCATTGCTTCCCCTAGAATTTTTACCGTACAAAAATTTTAGCATTGAAACTTTTGAAAAATAGTCATATATTATATTATTCATGTCTTAATAAAATAAAACATTCTAAATATAAAGGACAAGCCTCCATGAAATAATAGGCCTTGGTAATATACGGGTAAACAGCATTCCAAGTTAAATACTGCTTGGTATCAAGAAAAGACAATAAAACAACTCGCGTCTAGAGATACCCCATAATCACGAGCTTCTTGACAGTGTTGACACATGCAACGCTTTATTATGCAGGGACTCGGCTAAAAAATTACATTTTAATTTAATAATTTAGGGTCTTTTTTACCTCTGAAATATAATTGGGGAAAATAAAAAGCCGCTTTGCTAACCAGAACTGACCATGACCGACTAGAACTTAGAGCTTTTGAATTTCGTATTTGTAAAAGTTATAAACAAAATTTTAACAACGTATTAGAAAAAACCCTGGAAATATATAATTACACTTAAAAAAAATTATAACTTCTGCCATTTCAAAAATTATAAAAATTTTGTTAATAACTTCTATGTAGGGATAATTTAGAGAAATTCAAAATCCCTAGGTTCTAGTCGGTCATGGTTAGTTCTGGTTAGCAAAGTGGCATTTTATTTTCCTCAACTATATATCAGACGTATTGGAAAAGACCCATGATTTGTTTTTTTTACATTAAATGCATTATTTAGAAAAAGCCTACTTTTTAAATAACGCGCCGAGTCTCTGTATAATAAAGCATGTTTCATGTGTCAACACTGTCAAGAAGGTCGTGATCACGGGGTATCTCTAGACGCGAGTAATAAAACATTACGCTATCTTTGTTATACAAATAACAATGCGTCCAACATTTTCTTAACATGACGACCGGTGCATCGCTATAGCTGTCCAGACACTCCGAGCTTCAAATAGGCAAGTTGTCCAATTGCTTCTTGGTTTACGTACAAAAATTTCGAAGTCAAATGTTAAAATAAATAGGGTGAATTCGGAAGGCTTTACCACCAAATAAGCAACTAAATGTATTAAATATACACGCGTTCACCTGAAGTTTGCGCTTGTAGTTTAGTTTTTTGGAAACCGCATATTATTTTTTAATTTAAATTGATAGACACCAGACAGAAACATTACTGATTTTTCGAAAAGTGCTGTATTAGATATCAAAACTGTATAGTTATAAAGTGTAGTTTGTTTACTTCTCTTTGTTAAAAAATTAAACCTAATAAATAATTTAGCCGCTTATAATAGACTGTAGGCCCAAGCTTAAGATAAAAAAACTTGACTTCCAAAAAGGAGGCTTGTATCGTTTCAATTGAAAAAAATCTTATAGCACTTTAAATGGCTAAGAGGTTGTGAAATTAGAAATAAACTGTTTTATTGTCATTGGTTGCTTTTCGTCAATAAAAACGGTGTTCGGAATAAAAGTGGTTTTGGCGATTTAAATAATTTACATATGGTAGTTAAAAGACATCTAAAGTACACTTGTAACGAGTTTGCAAAAAAATATTTTCTTCGCAAACTATTTTTTTTTTCTAAGATTAATTGAATTACAATATAAGGAGGTGACTTTTTATAAATTGGTTCCCTCCTTCCAAAATTGACCACACGCCACTGCCGTCTCGTGACACTTGTTTTTTTAAATCGATTTGACGTTTGACGTAGTTTGACTTTACCGATCGCATTTATATTTTGATGAGTTGTTTTGTTTTTAATTTTGATGAAATTAAAAATATTTAGGGATTTAACCAAACTGCAAATCTGTTAAATAGGATTACGAACCTGACCTAATTTTTAATAGTTATAAAATATATTTATTACATTACATGTAAAAATTCGTAATTTAAGACCGACATAACCGTTTACTGGTAAAAATGTATAGTTTCGGATTAAAAAACTGATTACGTATAGGATTTATTATCTTTATGTTATTATTTACAAAAAAAATAAGATCCCTAAAGACATATTATGGCAGGTAAAAATACTACCGTCAATGAATACGTATGGTCACTCAATTTAAAATAGTATTCGCGTTTACTTTAGTATTTAAAGACTTAAATTAGTATTTGAATACCAATGTGAGCTCCTGGTCTCTAGTAATAATTCAGATATTTTTTAACGAATACAAAAATACTTAAATACCAA
>JAHBCN010018743.1:0-16644 GCA_019359885.1 Listronotus oregonensis
AAAAACGTTGGTTTACGTAAAAAATTTTGAAACAACCGGTTAATCCACAAAAAAAATTCAAATAGGTAATTATGTATTTATTTCAAAAAAACTAAAATTCAGCCGTCACTACAATAGATCTTAAAGGGGTACTGTATACGAGCTCATAATAACGTCAACAGAAAAAATTTAAATAATTGTTATTATTGATTTAATTAAATATAAAAAATTGAATATAGGTTATCTGCTATTTTCCCCATTTTTGAACATTTACCCCTGAAACTTGACTACCGTACCCACAAATGTTTTCACTTACCTTATTAATTTATAACAGCAAACATTAATCGGTTAAAATAAAATAATTTACAAAAATAGATTAAACCAAGCACAAAACGGAAACTAAAACAACGTGTTACTAATTTCTATTGTTCGGGATTTCAACAATGCCCTAAAAACACATGTGGTATAGGTCACTTTTGCAAATTTCTTGGCCCATTAGCAATTTGTAACAGAATACAACACATAGATGGCGCAATCTCTGGTTGTTGGGTAGATCATTTTGCATATCGTTTTTTTTCTAATATTGAACTTTTTTCAACAAAAACCTTAATTTTTCAGGGTTGTGGCAAACGGTTGTTGAATAACACCGTCCAAATATCATTTAATTTAAAAATAAAATGTTTATTTAACCCAAGCTTAAAATAAAAATTTTGTTTAATTAGGATTTTTTATTTTAATTTTGTTGTAATAATGTTTAAATTTAACCTAAACCCTTCTTAATAAACTATTTTTTCTAAGTCTAGTAAAAACAAAGATGGGTATGCACCTTAGAGTTTACAATTAATTTACTAATAAGGGTTTAAGATTTGTAAATAAATTGTATTTTTTTTAGTAAATACAATACAATCTATATTTTAGATAATACGAACTACCTAAAACCAAAAATATCAATTATGTGCTCAAGACTTTTTTTGGGAAGCAGATGAATATGAGTGGAAAGATAAGTCATTTAAAAACACTTTTATGTTTGTAAGTATAAAAAATTACATAGTGGAAGCTCTTTGTAGTAAAAAATTACATATTTTAATAATAAAATACAAAAGCTATACTTTTTATATTTAGAAAGTTGACCCCCAAAATAAATAAACAAATTTTTTTTCATCGGCCAAATCACAGTTGTTGGGTTTATTATCAACCTTTTTTTTGGTTTGTTTTGTTTAAATTTTTTCTTTCTAAAATTTAAAAAAGGGAAAAAATTGATCTGTTAAATAGCGTATGTCTTAAAATGTTGGCCAAAATCCTCAATTAAATGGCGGTAATGATAAAAAATTTTTTGGCTTTGAAAACAAAAAAGCTTCAAAAAGCTTGTTTTAATTTTGACAATTACATTTAAAACCTTTTTCTTTAAAAAGGCTTGTAAAAAAAACTTTGAAAAAAAATATACAATTTAGTTGGGGGCTGCCTAAACTTGAAATAGTATGTTAAACATAAAAAATTTTGGGGCCCCCACAATTTACCTACAATAGCTGAATGTGAGCAAGGTATCCTATGCCTTAATTTCCAAAAATGGAAGACCCGGTTTTTTTCCTAAAAAAGGGGGATGTTGGTGGCCTAAAAATAAGTGGGAGTGTCTATAAGGCAATTAGGACTGAATATCACTTCTAAGGACACAATTTCAAAAGAATTGGCCAGAAATGGTGTAAAGTATCGAAAACAAAAGAAATGCCCAAAATATCGGCAAAAAAAAGTACTTTACTTTAAGCAATTCAGAGTTTAAAAAGAATATGATGGTTTTATACCGACCACATAAAGGTGTCAAACAATGTAAAAAAAAAAAGGCAATTTGCGGAAAAAATTTTTATTTTGGTGCGCGATTTCTCCAGGAATATCGGGCCCTTTACGTGAAAGGGCGAAACTAGTTGTCAACGCTATTTTTCTGTTGACCAAATTGGTTGTTTTTATAACTTAGCGTCATTACGCACGAAAACTTGAAATTGGCTAAACCCAAAACAACCATGTGTCCCAAGAAACAACAACCCCCTACCACCTCAGGCCCCCCTATAGAAAATTTCGGGCACCTTTGGCTAGAAAGGTTTATAATGGAAAAGGGGAAGTTGAAAATGAGGGCAATTAAGGCGTAGAATCTACAGGAAAAATTTAAAAGGGTAATGTCGAAGCCCTCTAAAACTAATGAGGATGTCCGCAGGATATTGCCCTCGTTGGGGGCATGGCCCCCTTTCTTAATTTATTTTTTAAATTTTATTATTTATAATCATTTTTTTTACGGAAAGCCCCGAAGGCTGATGCTAAGTACTAACGTCCCGTGGTTGTTTTAAAGGTGGTAGGGGAAATTTTTAAGGGGGGAAAAAATTTGGGAGGAGGAAAGTTTAAACCTTGGGGAAATGAAGGAAAAAGAAACGGGGGGTTTGGCCCTCCTAACAATGTGGTGCATAAATTTTTATACGTTTGTTGTTGGGAAGGGGGAAAAAGGGGAAAAGGGCCTTTCGGGGGGGTTTTTTGGGCGTTGGATTATTAATAAGAAAAGTTTTCTTTAAAGGGGTCAGTGTAAGTGTTGAAGGGGAGTTTTCCCCAAAATGAGAACAATATTCAAAGGGGTCTGATTTAGGATACATAAAGTGTAAGTTGGAAGAAAATGTTTTCTGGTCAAAGAAAAATTTTTTGGTTGGGGCTAGGTGAATTTGCTCAAAAAAAAACGGAAAAGTTGTTTTTGGGACAGTCTATAGTCGTTGAAAAAAACTGGAAGCCAAGAGCGTTTAAATGGAAGCCTAAGAAGGAAATTTGTTAAAAGCCCCTCATGTCAGACCTGATTAAAAGCTTTGGATTTGTCAAAAACGATTGGGGTTTACAAAAACTCAAGGAACTTTTTCCCGTTTTGAGACAAAGGAAAGAAGATCAGCTGTGAATCTACTGTGACGAAATCCAACTTCTTCATGTAAATCTTATATTTTTTTCCCGATACTTTAAGATTTGGGTTTAAAAAATTTTTTCCCTTTCTTCGCAACAGAAAGAAAATATATCTATATCTATCATAGTTAGAAGGAGAGTTTTGGGTCCTTTTTTTGGGGGCAGGTTGCACACGTGCGCTTTTTACCCCCGGGAAAATGCCCGTGTCGTAAGAGTTTGAAAGAGGCGAGTTAGGATAGGTGCATTCTCGAGCACATTTTTAAACGATTGCTGGTATGCCACCCAGCTCAGACGTTTTTTAGTATTAAAAAAAGAAAGGATCCCTTGAACTGTTTGACTTTAAAAATTATATCAGACTTTTTATGAGAAACAGGGACAACTGTTGGAAGGGAAAGGGTTAATAAGAGGATCAAGCGTGGGGTTGGCAGCAAATTTTTTGGGGAAATAGTTCGCTTCTTTTTAAAAATAAAAACAATTTCATTTCAGAGGTTAAGGGAAAAAATTTGTGCAAAAGTTTTGACTAATTTTTTTGGCAAAGGACCAAAAAGCTTTACTGATATTTGAGAAAGAGAAAACTTTTTTTTATCCGATTGTTAAAACAATTGTTAAACGTTTTTTTTAGAATATAATAGAAAATTAAATTAAATTACTTTTTGTAAAAAAATGTGGGAAAGTAATTTGCCCCAAAAAACTATTGAGACATCGTTAATACATCATTGGTTTAAAAAAATTTGGAAAAAATCTAAAAAAACCTAAAAAAAGAATAAAATAAGTGGATTTAAAAGTGGTTTTTATTGAAACATGACAATCAATCTAATTTTCTTATTTCCAAAAATTTTCTCCCCTAAAAACTGAGGGACTTTATACTATATTCTTTTCTATTTTTTGCATTTGAAGCTTCTTAAAAAAAATATGGGTGCCTTAGAAAAAACTATAACGTATTTTTGGATGGAAAATTTAAACCTTTTTTAAGGTTTAGAGAATCAACAGTTCTAAATATTACAACGAAATCAATAAGGCTTACCAGGCGATTAACCAGGGTCTTCCATAAATCCTTGTGTTGTAGCTGAAGTAATTTGTAAAATAAATATTTTTTTATTTAAAAAAATATATATATATATATATATATATATATATATATATAATTTTATATATATATATATATATATATATATATATATATATATATAATTTTAAAAAAAAATTATACATGGGAAAAGTAGATTTATGTTTTTAAAAAAAAAAAAGGATAATTATCTATTCTCAATTTAAAATAAGGATCATGGCGATACAGTAAAGAACTTTGGTATAATTTAAAAAAATTAAACCAAATGTATAAGAAAAACCTTGTATGTAATTAAAATAATCATTGAATACTACCAACCCGCCAAATATAAAGTATATTACTAAAGTTATAAAAACTTAATTTATACCTTAAATACTACATTTTGCCCTGTTGTTCTGTTGTTTGGTTTTGCTAATATAATAATGTATAATCCTTTGTCTATTAACAGTACGTTTATAAAAAAAAAGAAAAAACAAAATAACTGTAACATCTTATGGACCGGGAATTCTTAGGTACGTTCAATTAATTTTTTTTAGTTAAAAAAAATTCCATGACTACAAAATTCATAGAATATAAATTCTCAAGAAAACCCGAGAAAAACGTGCTAAGTTAAGATTTAAACCTGTGGGTTTGGGAAAGCATTGTAATAGGAACTTAAGTACGTTATTCCCAGGCAGCTTTGTTTAAGTGCTAAAAAAATACAAATTGTTTGTAATATGACATTTTTTAAACATATTATGTAGGCTTAATTTAAAATTACATTACTTAAACAAATATATGGGGATTTTTTTTTAAAAGTTTTAGGTAATTCGTGCTACAGTATCATTTAATTTTTTTTCTTTGCGTGTTAATTGAAAAAATAAAAATTTATGATACTTGATTATGTCAGTGTGATAACACCCTGAATATACATAAAAACTAGCTTTTGCCCGTTAAAAAAACCCAGTTGACATAACTATTCAATAAGTGAATTCGCTTATCAATTTTTTTTTTGATGTAACGGGGTTCTAATATTTAACTTTAAAAAAATTTCGGACTCTGTTAACGAAAATTAATAAAAAACGACCATGTTAGTGTGTGGCCGTATGCAAATGCCCTTCGATTTAAAAAACTTTTTTGTGTAAAAAATTTAACATAATTTGGGGCAAATAATTATTTTAATTTGCAAACCAAATCCCGGGAAAATATTTTTCTTAGGTACTAGTCCACTTTAGAATTTTAAAATTTTTTTTTTCATTTTTTCCCCGGACCTTAAAAAAAAACCCCTTTTAAAAAGCTTTTAAAAAATTTGAATCCTACCACTGTAAAAACAGTGAAAGTGTGCGCATGCCCTTTGCTGTACGCATTGCTCACGCGCTGCTAGTCAGCGTTTTTTTCAATTGACTTTTTAAACTGCAGACAGTTAATGAAAAATTAAAAACTTTTTCTGTAACTTTGCCGGACTTGTTTATAGCATAAAAACATTGTTAAGATGTTTTTTTGGGGACAATTTGAAAATAAAAAAAAACATTTTTTTTTTTTTTTTAAAACCAAAACTGACCAGAACTAAAAAGAATTAACCAAAATAACCCAAAAAACCAAAACTATCCATTAATTAATAAAATGGTATCTAAAAGTATATTTAAATATGTTTCTATTTTTTTTTATTTTTTTAAATTTTAAAGAAATTTATTTAAACATTGATTTCATATTGAGACAAAAGTTTTAATATAATATAACAATTCCAATTTATTAAGTTTTTTTTTAATTTTATTAAAGGGCATTCAAAACTATTCAATTTGCCCCTTTCCTTCGTCACCGCGTCACCCCCTTTATTACGTCACAAAGCTGGACCCCCCCCAAAATAGTTGGTTCGCAGAGGCACCGGTTGCTCCAAACCCCGTACTAGTGCCGGTGTCAGGAAAAAGTAAATATGTTAATTGATTAAGCTATTGTAACAACAATTTTAAAAAAAAATCTTATTTTACACACTTACTACAAATGACTTTTTCGTGACAGAAAAATAAAATTAAAAAAACAAGAAAGAAAATTGAGAAGTTTTTTATAAAAACGAAAATCTTGTCCTCTCTTGTTACATCTTGTCCCTTGGGGTACCCCTCCCCTTTTTGCGAACATTTTAAAACAGCCTCAAAAAATAAATCAAAAATTTGTTAGTAAGTGTAGAATGGCGGAAAATTGTGAAACTTAATTGATGGAAAAACAATTTATCCGAATAGTTGATCGAAAAGGGAATTTATCGAAGAACAATTGATCAAAAAACAAATTTATCGAAAAACAAATTATCGAAATTTAATTTATGAATTCCGTTGATCAAAAATAATTAATCGAAAAACATATGACGACTTTAAAAAAAAGATAATTAAATATTATTTTATATTTATTCAAGTATAATAAACATTTTTAATTCAGCCATGGAAAATTTTGGGTCTTTTTCAATACGTTCCCGCATTTTCACGTCAAATATAATTAGGGGAAAAAAAAAAGCCGCTTTAACTAACCAGGACTAACCCGCCGACCTTTAAGACAAAGGCAAAAACCCTCGGTTCGGTCGGTCATGGTTAGTTTTGGTTAGTGCGGGGTTTTTTTACCCCAAAACTTTTTTAAACCCCCTTTTTCCTTTTAAAAACCCGAAAAAAAAATTTTAAAAAAAGGGGCCCCCCCTTTTTAAAAAATTTTCCGAAAAGGGGGGAAAAAGGGGGGAAAACCCAAAAAAAAAAAAAGGAAAAAAAATTTAAAAAAAAAATTTAAAAAAATCCCAAAAATTTAAAATTAAAAAAAAAAAGGTGGGAAAAAAAAAAAAAAAAAAAAAAATTTTTTTTAAAAAAAAAAAACCCCCCAAATTTGCCTTTTTTAAATTTTCCCCCTTTTTTTTTCCCCCCCCCCTTTTAAAAAAAAAAACCAAAAAAAAAAACCCCCCCCAAAAATTTGGAAAAATTAAAAAAAAATTTTAAAAAAAATTTCAAAGGGGTTTAAAAGAAAAAAGAAAAAAAAAAAACCAAAAAAAATTTTAAAAAAAAAAAAATTTTTAAAGGAAAACAAAAAAATTAAAAAAAAAAAAAAAAAAAAATTTAAATTTTAAAAAAAAAATTTTTTAATTTTTTTTTTAAAAAATTTTTTAAAATTTTTTTTTTTCCCTTTTTTCCCCTTTTTTTTAAAATAAAAAAAAAAAAGGGTTTAAAAAAAAGGGGAAAAAAAATTTTTAAAAAAAAAAAACCCCCTTTTTTTCCAAAAAAATTTTTTTCCCTTTTTTTAAAAAAAAGGAAAAAAATTTTTTTTTTTTTTTAAAAAAATTTAAAATTTTTTTTTTTTTTTTAAAATATTTTTAATTTTTTTTTTTTTAATTTATTTTAAAAAATTTTTTTTTAATTTTTTTTTTTAAAAAAAAATTTTAAAAAGGGGGGAAAAAAATTTTTAAAAATTTTTTTTTAAAAGGTAAAAAAACCCCTTTAAAAAAATTTTATTTTTTTTAAAATTTTAATTTAAATAATTTTTTAAAAAAATTTTAAAAAAAATTATTTTAATATATTTAAATAAAAAAAATTTTTTTTTTTAAAAAAAAAAAAAAAATTTTTTTTAAAAATTTTTTAAAAAAATTAAAAAATTTTTTTTTTTTTTTAAAAAATTTTAAAAAAAATTTTTAAATTTTTAAAATTTAAAAAAAAATTTAATTTTTTTAAAAAAAATTTAAAAAAAAAAAAAAAAAAAAAAAAAAAAAAAAAAATTTTATATATATTATAAAAATTTAATCCCTTTTTTTTTTTGGGGGGGGGTTTTTTTTGGGTTTTTTTTTTTTTTTATTTTTCCAAAAAAAAAACCCCCTTTTTTTTTTAAAAAAAAAAAAAAAAAAAAGGGGGGGGGGGGGAAAAAAAAAATTTTTAAAAAAATTAATTTTTTTTTTTTAAATTTAATTTAAAATTTTTTTAATTTTTTTTTAAAAATTTTTTCCTTTTTTTTTTTTTTTAAAAAAAAAAATTAAAAAAAAAAAAAAAAAAAAAAAATTTTTTTCCCAAAATTTTTTTTTTAAAAAGGTTTTTTTTAAAAAAAAAAAAAAAAGGGGGGCCCCCCCCTTTTTTTTAAAAAAAAAAATTTAAAAAAACCTTTAGCCCAGTCTGTGGTAAAGAATTTTTTTTTTGAAAAATTTAAATTGGGGGGTTCCCGGTTTCCTAAAAATTTTTTAGAAAAAAAAGTTTCCGGGGGGGAAAAGGGTTAAAATCAAAAAAGTTTTTCCCCTTTAACGAAAAATTTAATTTTAAAAAAAAACTTTTAAAATTGTTTTTTAAAATATTAAAAACCTTAAATTGACCCCCCAAAGGTGATTTTTCATTTGTTTATAAAAAAATGCAAAAAAAAAAATTGGGAAAAATTTTTTGGGGGAAGTTGGGAAAAAATTCAAAAAAATTTTTTTTAACCTTTTTAGGGGAAAAAGGAAAAAATTTTTTTAATTTTTTTGGTTTTAATAAAGGTTTAAAAAAAGATGGGAAAAAGTAAATTAGGTTTTTCTATTTTAGAGCCCCAATCTTTTTTATCTTTTTGTTTATAAATATTTTGGTATTACAAACTGTCTTTTGTTTTTCCCAAAAATTATATTTTACCCAATTTAGATCAACGAAATAAAAAAAAATATTAAGTCCTTCGTTTTAAGCCTTGAAAAAATGTACTTTTTTTTAATAAAGAATTTGGGCCTGAGCCCCCCTGCATAAGTTAAGAATTTTTTAAAAAAAAAAATATGGAAAGCTGGCTTCAAAACAAATATTTTTAAAAAAAAAAATTTTTTATTTTTTTAAAATTTTAAATTACCAAAAATTTTTCCAAAAAACTTTTAAAAAAAAAAAAATAATAATTTTCTTTTTTTTCCGGGGTCATCCCAAAAAAAAACCCCAAAACTTCGGTTTTTTGATTACAACTCCTTCGGAAAAAAATTATATTTTAAATTAAAGGTCTTGAAAAAATACATAGTTTATGTCCTATAAAGTTTTTTTTATCGTTAATATTTTTTAAGATTTTGGACGCTTTACTTTTAAAAAAATCGTTAATACCCAAATTTTGAACTCAATTATCTTAGAAAAAATTATTCGATCATGTTTTAGAACCTCTCATTTTTAAAATTAAAAAAAACCTTTTTTCGTGGAAATGGAAAAAAAATATTTTTGCAAAAATTTATCAACTTTTAAAAAAAGGGCCTTTTAATGGTTTTTTTTTTTTTCATAAACAAATAAACCCAAATAAATTTTTGGGGTCAAATTATAATTTTTTTAATACCAAAAAAAACATTTTAAACGTTTTCCTCTAAAATTAACAATGGCGCTTGCAAAGCAAAAACACTTTTTTAGCATTTTTAACCCTCCCCCCCCCACACTGAAAGGTAATCCCTCAAACTTCTAACACCTTTCAACCTTTTTTACAAATTAACTCATAAACAGCCCTTATTTTTACCTACAGACTGGGCTACTTGAGCTTTTTGTTTATTGAGATGTTTATTACCAAATTTTCCCCAAATTTGGGAAAAAAAAAAGATTTTTGGGTCAAAAGGGGAAAAAACCCTGTTTTTTTCCAAACTCCCCTTTTTTTAGATTTTGAAAATTGGTGGTAAATTGGCTTTGGACCTTCCTTTTTAATAACCATTTGGTTTTTTGTGTCTTGTGACTTGCCGATTCAAGATTATCTGTCCGCAGTGGGACAATTTTTTGCGGGCCCCGACGCCCGTGGTTTTTTTAAAAAAAAAAAAAATGGATTTTCAAAACATAAAATATTATTATAAAAAAAGATTCATATTTTTATTTATTAAAACAGCTAAAAAAAAAAATTAAAATTTGGGTTTGTTAGCCTTCAAAAGTAAATGACCTTAAAATAAACCAAAATTTGATACCCCCGAATAAATTTTAAAAAATTTTTAAAAAAAAATATATATGTTTTTTATTAAAAGCTATATCTAATTTTCACTTTTTAAAACTTTGATAATTATTTGAGCATTTTTGCTTGACTTTACGTTTTTTTTATTTTAAATAAAATTAAAATTTTTTTCCCTTCTGTCTTTTTTAAATTTTTGACTCAAAAACCCTGTTTCTAATTTAAGTTCGTTAATTCGGTGTTCTTGGGTTCACGGGGCTAAAACCCAGTTGAAAATTATAATTTTTGACGTTTTTTTTCTTGTTTTTTTTTTTTAAAAATACAATCAAAAATATTTTTATTTTAAGTCTTTGTTTAAATTTTCCCCCCGGAAGTTTTGGAAGCTTTACAATTTTTTTTTAAAATAAATAACAAAAAAATATTTTTTCCTTCCTATCTTTACTTGATTTAAACAAATCAGTTTACTAATGCAAATTCGTTGACTCAACTCAACTAGTCCATAAATTTTTTGACAATTTTTCAGGCTTTACAAATTTTTAAACTAAAATCAAAATTTTGGTCAAACAGCAAAAAAAAAAAAAACGTAATTTCGGACTTCGTTTTTTTTTTAAATTTTAAAATCAAATCTCAAAACTAAAAAAAAGTTACAAAAATTTTAAAGATCATAAACTATGTTTTTTTACAAGGCCCTTTTTAAAATTATAAACCTTTTTCTAAATGAATTTTTTTCCCAGTTATAATAAAAAACAAATTTTCAGGTTTTTTCAAAAAAAAAAATTAAAAATTTCCCTTTTTTTTTTTTTTCTGCTAATTTTTAAGTTTTTTTGTATTCAAGAAATAAAATTAATAATTTTAAAAAAAAATCACATTAATAAAATTTTTTTCCTATTTGGGACTGAAAATTTTTGTCAAAATTACTTTTTTTCTTTTTTTTTAAAATTATCCTATCAAAAATATTTATATAATTTTTTATATAGATAATTTAAAGTTTTATTTTTGTTTCATGAAATTTTTTATTTTTATAGTTTACATAGGGCCCAAACATTTCGTGGGGGGGCGGTTTTGCCGGTAAATGTACCGTATCGGTTTTTTTTTTTTTTCGATTTTTTGCTGTTTTACCCCAAATTTTTACTTCAGATTCGTTTCCGGTTTTCACTTTTTTTTTGAACCGTGTAATTCTTTGAAAATTTTTTCAAACTTTTCAAATTTTTTAAATTTTTAAAAACAATTAAAAATCAAATTACAAAACTGTAAGTCCGTTAATTCGGTTTACTGACACTGCACAGGGACTAAAATGTCGATAATTATGCTGAAAGTATTATTATTGTTCTTAAGAGTGCATTTACGCTACCCTTAGTGGGCGGGGGAAAGGGGGGAGATGGTGGGCGGGGAACAACAAACTCCCACTACCCAATTTTCCATAGCCCATTAAAAATATTATATTTTTTTATGTTCTTCAAATTGGGGTATCGATGCGTTTATTTCCGTTAAATACAGGAGTAATTTTTCGAAATATTTTCCTTTGCATTAATTATACACATTTTAAAAAGGGAGGAAATAACTATGCCTCTGCTGTAACGGATTTTGAAAATGAGTCGAGTTAAAGAAAATAGTATCTAAACATAACCGATTTTAGGGTGACTTTCCTCAAGAAAAATTAAAAATAAATCAAATTTAAAAAAATATTACAAGAAGCCTAGATTTAAGTGTTGGCTTTTAATAGTTTTGAAAATTATCGATAACTTTAAACCCTTTTGAAAAAACTTATGCCCCAAACCCCCAAATTGAATTCAATTTTCGGCCGAAGGACTCTTAATAAAGACGCTTTTAAACCGGCCTTTTTCCAATGGGGTTTTTTGTAAACCATTTATGCTTCCGACCACTTCAAGCCCTTTTGGACCAAACAGTAAACCCCTGTTTTTGATATTTTTTCCCCTCTGTGTTGTTATTTATGTTTCGCGATTTTTAAATAAAAGAAATTTTTTTTTCCAATTTGCCCCGCTACATTTACTGATACCTGGTAGATACCCTTTCTCTGATTAGTTGAGTTGGGTTTTTGTTTTGTTAAATCTTTTTTATGTTTATCAGATTTAAAAAAACTGTTTTGATTCGATACTGTAGCTTTCCCTCTAATTTTTTTATCCCCATATGGGAAACAATAAAGAGAGTGAGAAGGGTATCTTCCTCGGGTGGTCTACGTCGAATAAACTTTAAAAATTTTTAAAAAAAAAAAATGATATATGCTTATTTATTAAAAACTATATCTAATTTTCATTTACATTTTTTAAAAATTTTAAATTTTTTGAGACATTTTAGCTTTACGATTTTTTTTTTTTTAAATAAAATTAAAAATTTTTACCTGTCTGTCTTTACTTTAAATTTTTGACTCAAAATCCTGTTTACTAATTTAAGTTCGTTAATTCGGTGTTCTATAGCTGTCACAGGGGGTACAACCGTTGATAATTGATAATTTTTGAAGCTTTTTCTAGCCTTCGTTTTTTTTTTTTTAAATACAATCAAAAATATTTTTTCTTTAAGTCTTTGCTTTAAATTCTTAATCAAACAACCCTGGTTTCTAATTTAATCGTTAAATTCGACGTACTATAACTTTACAGGGACTACAATTAGTTGATAATTATTTAATAGATGTTTGCCAATTTTTAAAAAATTTTTTAATCTAAAATAAAATTAGGAAATATTTTTAGTTTTTTTTAAATTTTTAGTTGATTATTTTTACGTAGCATCTGAACCCTTTTTATTTTTAAAGATAAAAAAAAATTTTTTATAAAAAAATTTTTATTTTTTTTTCATTATTATTTTTTTGGAAATTATAAAGAAAAAAAATATTTTTTAAAAAAATAAAAAAATATACACAAAATTGACATTTGAGTGAACCATTTTTAAGATATTTGAGCAAAAATTATAAATAAATTAAAAACAAATCATATTAGTATCAAGAAAGCCATGAAAAAAAAAAAATTGTAATAAATTTGACGTTTGATATTGAAAAAGTTGACGTTTATCTTTTTTAACTATTAAAAATAATTTATATTTTTTTCTTGTCGATGGGCTTTTCCCGAAGAAAAAAAAAATCGCTTTTGTGTGTGTTCTTATGGCAAAAATAATTTTTGTGACGAAAATTCGGGGGAATATCACTTTTATACCCTTTAAAAGGCAGGTACCTCAAAGGCACAAAATTTAAACACACGGGCGGGAAATTTAGTAAGAGGAAATGCCTAAAAAAAAAAAAGGACTGTAGAAAGAAATGAAAACGAAGATTTGGCTACCCTGGCTTTTTCAGGATTATACTTTTTCTCTTGGACTAGCCCTAACTACTTTAAAAAATTTTTACAAAATCCTAAAATATAATCAAAAGTTGCGGCATATGAACTTAATAGAACAGATAATAAAATTTATTCAATTTTAAAAATTTTAAAAATTTTCACCCCTATTAATTATGCCAAAATTTTTTGGGGAAGAAAACTCCCAATTATGCATTAAAAAGCTAGGCTTATGCAGCAGGATCCAGAAAAAAAAATCTTTTACCGACGAGTCTTCCTTCATTTTATAGCAGAAATGTTTTTGCGGGAATAAACACTCCCCAGTCCAGAGAAAACCCTCACCAAATTGATCAACAAAACAAGTTTATTGTTCAAATTTTTAATGGAAATGGTAAAAACCAAAAAAAAAAAAAAAATTTTATTATATAAAATTTTTTTTTTTAAAAATAATTTTTTTAAATTTAAAAATTTTTTTTTAAATTTAAAAAATTTTTTTTTTAAAAAAAAAATTTTAAATTTAAATTTAAAATATTTTTTAAATTTTTTAAAAAAAATTAAAAAATTTTTAAAAAAAAATTTATTTTAAAAAAAAATTTTTTTTTAAAATTTTTTTAAAAAAATAATTTTTTTTATTAAAAAATTTTTTTTAAAAAAAAAAATTTTTAAAATAAAATTTTTTAAAAATTTTATTTTTTAAAAATTTTTTTAAAAAAAAAAATTTTTTAAAAAATTAAAATTTTAAAAAAGGGGGGGCCCTTTTCCCCCTTTTTGGGGGAAAAAAAAAATTTTTTGGGGGACCCAAAAAAAAATTTTTTTTTTTTTTTATTTAAAATTTTTTAAAAAAAAAAAAAATTTTTTATATTTAAAAAATTTTTATAAATAAAAAAATTTTTTTTTTTTTAAAAAAAATTTTTTAAATTTTTTAAAAATTTTTAAAAAGGGGGCCCCTTAAACCCCCCAAAAAAAGGGGGAAAAATTTTTAAAAATTTTTTTAAAATTTAAAAAAAGGAAAAAAAAAACCTTTAAAATTAAAAAAGTTAAAAAATTTGGTTTTTAAAAAATAATTTTTTGGGTTTTAAAAAAAAATTTTTTTTTTTTAAAAAAAAACCAAACCCCCCCTTTTTTTAAAAAAAACCCGGGGGGAAAAAAAATTTTTTTTAAATTTTTTTAAATTTTTTTAAAAAAATTTTTTTTTCCCCCCAAAAGTTTTTTAAAAATTTTTTAAAAAGGGGGGGGGAAAAAAATTTTTTTTTTTTTTTTTTAAAAAAAAAATTTTTTTAAATTCCCCCCATTTTTTTAAATTTTTTTTTTTTTTTCCCAAAAAAAAATTTTTTTTATTTTTTTTTTATTTTTAAGTATTCCTTTAAAAAATTTTTTTTTAAAAAAGGGGGCCCCAAAAAAAATTTTTTTTTTTTTTTTTAATTTAAAAAATTTTTTTGGAAAAAACCCCTTTTTTGTTTTTAAATTTTTTTAAACAATTTTTTTCCCCGGGTCCAAAAATAAACATAAAAGTCTATACAACTATGGGTCCCCAAAGGCCTGTACAGGGTTTTTTGATTATATTTACCTGGTATCTGGAGCCATTTTTTTTTGGAAGAAAAAAAAAAAGGGTTTTTTTTTATATTTAAAAAATTCTTAGTATAACCAAAACCAAAGCAGTTTAATCTTGATGTTGCCCAATCCCCCGTCAACGGTTGTTGGCCCACTGTTAGAAATTTTGCTCTAAAACAACCCCACGCTTGCCCCGCCCTTATACGAAAACGGACGGAGAAAAATTGCCCAAAACGTTGTGTAAAAAATTTAAAAATAAAGACAATGGAAGTCCAAAATCCTTTAAGTGTCACCACTGAATCATCGTCTACCAAAAATTCCCGGATAGTCGACAATTATTTGATAGATTTATTAGGAGCTGAGCAATTTTTTATTTTTTAGATATATTTTTTTTAAAAAAAAAGGGGCAAGCATAGGAATTTTTTTTTAAAAAAAGTTACACGCCATGGGGCCCGGATAGGAAAAACCCCGTCAAATAAAATTCTTTTTTTAAATTTTTTCTTAATGCTAAATTCACCCCCATCTTTCCCCACCATAATTTTCCCCCAAAAGTACATGTGCGTGCGTAGTGGTCTTGGGGCCCGATTATCCGATTTTTTTTTTTCGTTTGAATAGGTTTGGGAAATTTAAATTGGTACTTTAAAGGGCCATTAGAGCCCCGATTTTGTGTCAAATCCCAAATGGCTTCTTGCCGCGTTAACTGCCCAAAAGGGTGATTGATACGAAAATCCACCCTCAATTCTATTGTTATCTTGCTTTTGATTACCTTTTTACAGTATTTCCCGGATATGTAATTATAAGAACAAACATGAGAGAAAGCAATTAATTTTTTTTTGTTCTGTTTTATTGCTGCGGTTTAATTAAGAAGGGAAAGCTCTTAGAAATGTGGAATGCGGGAAAGTTTACACTGTTTTTGTATTTTTATTTTTACAAAGAAAACAAAAGCCGTTTTGGTACCCTAATATTATACAACAAACCAGTGCTATCTTTTTTGGGAAAGTGGTTATAGAACAAGAAAAAATCCCAAAAACTTACAAATACCTTTTCCTGTTTTTTTTAAAAAATCATAAAAAAAAATTAAAATATTTTTTGGGTTATTTTTTTTTTTAAATTTTAAATTTCATTTAAACGTGACAGTGCCCGTAAAATTTTTAGGGTTTTAAAAAACCGTTTTTTAAATTTAAATCGGTAATTCCGGGTTTAAAAACAATAAAGCTGGGTCGTCTAAAAAAATTAAAAAAGGGGCCCAAAATTTCGATTTTTTTTAAAGGTGGCGGTTTTTGCCTTTTCTCTGCCAAAAAAAAATTTTTATTTCATATAAATTAAATAATTCTGTTGTCAATAAAAATAAAAAAAAAAAAAAATAAATACATAAATTCTTTTTTTTTTAACGCATCGGAAAAAACTTTTTTTAGAAACAAACCAAAAAAAGTTAATTTATGGCGGGATCTCCTTTTTTTTGGATTTTGTTTACAATATACGTGAAAAAATGCCAAAAAAATCCGTTTTCCACTTTTTTTTTAAAAAGCAAAGCTCAAAAAATGGCCCTGTTTAGTCTTTGTTGGATGACTCACTTTTTTTTAAAAATTGTTTCTTTATCATATGGGGAGTGTTTTTTATTGGGCTCAATTCAGTGCCCGATCGACGGTCAGCGTTGACATTGGTCAAACGCAGCTATATCAACGAAAATGTAAGATCAATTACACAATACAGAGGGTGATATACCCCCTGTCGACATACATTTTTTTTGAAAAATAGCTACGTTCAAAAACAATGAAAATGTAGGTCCCAAAACATTAGAAACGATAGACCCCCTTTTTCTTTAGCATACATTTTTATTTATATAGCTACGTTCAAATTTTTAATGAAAATTTTACGGTCAAACACATTCCGGGGGTGATAGACTGCTGGGTGCCCAAAGCATACATTTTTTTTTTTTATATAGCTACTTCTACTTAAAAATGAAAATTTACGATCAAACCATTGCAGAGCAAG
>JAHBCN010018744.1:0-16760 GCA_019359885.1 Listronotus oregonensis
TCAATTCTTCACTAAAAAAAATTCCCTTATAACGATGATTTTGGATTTTTTGTAAGTAGGCAGGTTTTTTAAAGCTTCTTGTTTAATTAGACCTCTACTGATTTAAGTTTCTCACATTTTCAAAACCCTTTTGGGGGCATCTAATAAAAAATATTTCGACGCGACATAGTAATGTTTTCGTAAAACTTTTTTTTCGAAACGCACAGGAAAAACTTTTTAACACCCCCACTAAAATTTGCAAAATATTTATATGTCTGGGGGGGTCAATACTCAAGAAATACCTGGCCCCCCCCTGCCCTTATGAGAAAGGGGGGTTTTTCCCCAATAACAATATAATAATAATAATAAAAAAAGGGAAAAGGGGAAAAAGGGGGCCCCACCTCCCTCATACCACCGCCCATGCCGGTACTTTGGTCCCCCCGTTTCCCCCAAAAATCAATAATAAAGAGAAAATGTTGCTATTATTATTGTGTTTCTTGGTTTTTAAATTTTGAATTTTAACGACGCGAATTTTTTAAAATTTAATTTTTTTAAATTAAATTAACCTTTCCCCTTTTTATTGCTCAGAATAACATAATATGAAAAATTTTGGGAAAATTGAAAACGTTTTTTGGGGGGGGTTACCCTTCCAACTCCACAGTTAGTCAATGACCCGAAGGTTCCTAATCCCCCCCAAATTTTTTCCCCTGTTTAATTTAATCGAATTAAGTTAAATTTTTTTTTTTAAAATTTTTTTGAGCCTTCCCATTTTTTTTTCTTTCTTTTTTTTTTTTATTGGTATCTTTATTGTAAAATTACAAAGTTCTTTATTATTATCCTACTGTTGACCCCCAAAAAAAACTTTTATTCTTCTAACATTTGCCCTCCCCGCTCGCTCCCCCCACTGCTGACGAACAGTTCCAATGTTCTGCCCTGGTTCTTTTTTAATGTTTCCAAAATCCGTCGGGTTGGATTATCAATCTTTGTTCAGGGCTTGTTCTAATTGTCTTCTCTTTTCCCCCCGTAAAAAAGGGGTTCGTCTGTCTGGTTACTGTTGCATTTGGTGCTTTTTCGTCTTCTAATCCCGATTCTTTTGAAATGGACCCCAAACTGCCCATGGCCTGTCAAAATCTGAATGTTCTTCCTGTTCAACCCAAGTTCAAGTTCTGTCTTCTCTCGATCTTGGAATAAATCTGTGAGTTGTTCTGCCTGTCCCCTCGTCCCATTGTTGTTGCCACTGTCTAGTAGCCCAAGCCAAATTTAAATTTTTTGGGTTTTTCCCCTAATTGATGTTCTGCCATCATCATTATGTCTGTTCAGGTTCTGCCACCCCGGGAATTAAGTCCTTCTTTGTATTGTTTAAGTAAAATTCCTCGTTGATTAGGTGTTCCAATGGAGGAATGTTAGCCAATTTTGCGCTGCCTCTGTTGAGGTTGTGATGTATGCCATAGTCATTGCCTTCCCACCGCCTCTTACCGAGTTGAACTTTATTCTGGTCCTCTGGTGAAACAGCTTGCTTTGGAACAATTTGCTACAATATGGGGAATATGGTAATATAGCCCCGTAGAAGATCGTTCTCAGGCTTTGGTTATTTATCTCAAATATTCTGTTCATCGATCTTCTTATCTTATGAAAATTCCCTTTGCTCTATGACAAGCTCCCAAAAAAATGTTTCTGAAAGGTAAAACCTTTACCCCAAAATAATGCCAGATATTTAAATGTTTCCCTTTTGGGGTTTTCCCTTCCCCGTTTACTGTGGGTTTCTTGTACTTTCTGCCAAAGACCATGTATTTGGATTTTTCGAAAAAGAAAACTCCAATTTTTTTGTTTGGGGCCCCAAACATGTGCTATGCCCAATAAAAGTTCATCCTTTCCTCCATTTGAGGTCTACTATTGCCACTAGTTAATATTACTATGTCGTCTGCATAGGCTAATGCTTTTCCCCAAAATTTTTTGTTTTTATTCTCCTATCGAAACCACCCCAGATTCCACAGATTAGGAGCATTTTGGATCCTTGTGGGCATCCTACAATAACAATAACAATAGGTAATAAAATCGTTAACTTTAAGGGGGGGGGGCCGTCAAAAAACCATAACGATATACTTTAAGACAGACTATAAATACCCACATTTAGGCGGGTTTAAAATTTGTACCGGCGTGGGGCAAAAAGCCCCCCAACTATACGAAGGGCTCTATATTGTTAACGGGCAATCTTCCAAGCCTGGTTTTGCAAAAAAATATTGAAGAAAAAAAAAAAAAAGAACCTAGTTATTCCCCTTTAAAAAAAAAATGGGGGGTTTGGGGCCAAAACCCCAATGACGTTTGGTGGGGGCCTTTAATAAAAAAAAACTTTTTTTCACACCTTGTCACAATAGAGTTAATTTTTATTAAGTATGACTCCCCAAAAAAACGAGCATCGTTTCAGGGATATCATATGAGCCCAATTTTATAGTGTCCTGATAAGGGTTTTATTATGTCAATTTAAAGGGAAATTCGTTTAGATGGTGAAATTTCAAAACCTTACTGAAGAAATAGTTTTCGAGGATATTCATGTTAATATTGATATTTTCAATGCTTTTTTTTAAGTTTTTTTTGAGAGGTATATATACAAAAATCATCTGCGTATTGCAGAATTTAGCTTTTTGAATTATGTTGTGGACATCTAATGTTTTATAAAAAAAAGAAACGGACTGAGGACTGATCCTTGTGGTAACCCCGACTTGTTATTCTGGGTCCGAGTAATTTGCCCAAACCCTTTTTTTAAAAAAAAAATTTCTGTTAATAAAAAATATTTATGATATTTACACCCAAAAAAATTTGGGGGGTGTCAAACTTAACCTTTTTTTTTTACCAGTATATGCAAACCAAAATTGTCATATGCACTCGATATTTTTCCCAAAAAAAACTGATTAAAAAATTGTTTTTTTTAAAAAATTTCTCTGTATATCCAGGGTCAAATGAGAAAGAGTCTGCGAAACCTTGCCTCTTTTTAAAAAAACCCCAATTTCATTTTCAAAAAAATTTTTGTTAATTTTTATCTCCAGAAAATCGACCAGTTTATTTGAATTAAAATTGGGTTTTCTTAATTTATTGGTTTTAGTTTATGATTTTTTTTCAGGTACAGGTTTTCCTTTTAATAATTTTAAGACATTAGTTAGGGTCGATTTTTTTTTTCTAAAAAGGGGAAAAAATTTTTTTTTCTGATGACGTCAATTTCTTATCCCCAAAATTTTAAAAACCCCAAAAAAACGTCATTCTACAATGCCTGACCATACACCCAAAAACAAAACAAAAAAAAATCACTTAGTTTGTTAAAAAAAAAATACAAAAAGCAAATATTTCTTAAATTGTTTTACGCTCCCTATTCTCGATATGAAACAATTTCATAAAATTTGGTATCTATATTTTTTGGACTTATTATTAGCATTTGTTAAACCTAATTTTAAGTCCAATTTATACGTCCTAAGCATATATCTTATTACAACAACCGAATGTTTCTTTCCCACTTTACAAATAAAGGCCCAAAACTTTTAAAAAAAAAAGTGTTAGGCTAAGCGCATTATACCGTCGGCATAAATTTTACTACTCGTAATTGCAGAAAAAGGTTTTTTGATAATTTGCATATTTTAACCCATATCGGGAATCAGCCTTATAGCCTTAAAAGGCTATATTTTTTTTAAGAAAATGCGATTTGCAATATTCTTTATTTCCCAAACAAACTTGGTGGAAAATAACTTTAAAGCGCATTAACAGCCCTTTTATTTCATGCAGTTGCATGCCTTTGGTTTTTTTCTGGCTTTGGCTGAAGGCCAGTAGGCAAAATTAACTACATTACCAAAGGTAATGTAATATTGATAAAAATTTAAATTCTCACAGCGTAGAATGCCGGGATCTTTTAAATCTAAAGAAATAAAATTAACAAAGTAGCTTATAAGTGTGTCCCAAATTGGGGGGGAAAGTATGGGATCTTGGAAACCACGATAGTAGAAATTGTTAAAGGGAAAGTTTTGGACAATTATGTTAGTAAGCTAATTCCTTTACTACATGGTTTCCTATTCAGGTTTTTGAGAAATTTTGAAAAAACCTGAACATATTTTTTTTATAAGTGGAAATTTTAAATCTGTAAAAATTCTTCAAAGCAACTTTTTTGTAGAACATGACCGTGTAGTAAATTTTTTTTTCTAGTTTGGGTTTAGAATCATTAATATATTTTTTCATATGGACCCCATATAGGATTTTTAGCGCCAAATAGTGCTTTTATTGATTTTAACAATGTATAACATGTTATAATTTAAGAGGTCATAACCTCATTTATTTCAAAACAAATATTTTCTCAGTTGGCCTTCATTCCGGCGAACGTCATTTTTTTTTGTAAACAATAAAATATTAGTAATTGGCAAAATAGATAAGCTGAACAGATACTTTACAGATATGGGTTTCGCGAACATAGCTAGAACGTTAATACCGTGTTACAAAAAAAGTAAAGTTGATGAATCATCATCAACTTTACTTTCTCATATGGGCGCCATATTGGATTTTTTCGCAGCCAAATAGTGATTTTTATTTCTATTTCAACAATGTATAATCTAAATCTATCAGTTACTGTCAAGAAAGTTTAAAGGTGTATGGAAGCCCAATACTGTAGAACAAAATTGTCCAGGCGTGCGGGAAATAGGGGGATTGGCCCCGCGGAGTTTGCGCAATGAATAGTAGGTCAGAGCCGGACTTTCATAATTCTTTGTTACTATCTAGAAAGTTGACATCATCAAATGTTAAATTCAAGCATTCACTGTTTTTTTATTTTTTGCACAAAACTGTTGGTTATTAAACGATACCACCATAGAATATTTAAAATTATTGTGTTATATTGGATTTTATATTATCTGATATCATATGGAAAGAAGCCATCTATGTAAATGGTCGATATTTATTTGAGTTTTGTATTTTTACCAAAAATCTTTGTAAGTAAATAAAAACACGATTTTTAAAAATAAATTTCAAACATTGTATGATAGTTTCATGTATTTATCACCAATTTTGTGATAAAAGAAGGGCAAGATAGTGTAAATGAGTTTAATCTAATCCTAAGATTCTGGTTGCACATTAAAAAGTGAAAATTTTTATAACTGCTTTTTCGGCATATACTTTTCACTAATAACAAACATTCATGAGACAGAATAACAGTGGTTAAAAATGTTTAGTAACCTTTGGTACCTAGGTATCCATTGCAACAGAATTCGTTAAATATTATGTATCTACAGTATGTCGAGCTTAAAAAGTTAATATTGTAAGTTTAAGAAACCAGAAATCTAATTTATTTTTAAACAAATACAGAAAAAGCAAAAACGAACTTTAACATAAAATTGTACTTTCTTTCATTCAATGAGAGGGACCTGTATATATTAAAATTTGCCTGGTCTACCCAGTAATTAATAATTTTGATCCTTTAAAAGAATGGACTAAATTATTAAATGAAATAAAAGTACCTAAATGTAAACCTTATTTCTTTTTAGTAATCCACAGAAATACACAAACATTGTGGAAATCATCTAAAAGATAGTTAAGATTGCCTTACTTTTCTCACTGCCATTTCCTATGAATTTTTTAATATTCTATTATTTATAATTGATATATTATTATTTTTTCGGTTACCTAACGTTACGTCTCATAAGAAGCACCTAATTTAAATATAAGAAATACTTACCTAAAGTAAAAAATGCCGGGTATGTTACCCTTGGATTTGCAAGACAAATCCATACAACCTCTAATCATTTTGTTAGGATATTATAAGTAAAAAACAATAAACACAAAATTATAGTCACAATTTAATAAACATTAATCACTAAAATAAGGTTTTTATCAATCCAAAAGGCTTCTGCAACCACAAAATATAGGTACTCACACAAAGCAAAACAATCGAAACTAAAACGGCGCAAAGGGCACAAACCACAACGAAAATGACGAATGATAAGACGACGACACAGCGCGGATATAGTTTCATACTCGCCGCGCGCGCCCTTGCACCAAAATTAGACAACCTAAGATCAAAAACGGTACTACGGCTCTCATAAAAGTATAATGTGTTGCCTAACTACCCCTGATTTATCAGTGTGTAAGTAGGAACACATTAAATATTTTGTGGAATTTTGTTACTGCGAAAAAAAATCGGCGGGGCCAACTCTGACAGTTATTTTCATACGGGGCCCCGAATTTTTTGATCGAATGGGCCATATCATTGGGCTTCCATACACCTTTAAACTTCCTTTTATGTAGATGGTCATTTTCCAGTTCACCGTGTTAATGCTGGGGTCCCCCGGGGCTCAGTACTAGCCCCCCTCTGTTTTCTACACTTTAACGATTTCTTTTTCACAATCTATTCCATTCATAGTTTTCTGACGATAATTTTCCCCCCTCCAACATTAAATTTTCCCAAGCCAGTCAATAAGCCTGATTTGAAAACCAAGCGTGGGCAATGGGGATGTTTTTCCCTCAAGACCTCAAATTATCTTGACAAACACAGTCATGTTAAAGTCCGAAAAGCTGCCAATGCCTTCGTTACATATGAGCGGCTAAGTTCTGCAAAACAAAGAGTCTTTAATCTTGTCGGCGTGACTTTTGAGAAGTACCTCGACTGGCACAAACACATTACATCCATATCCTCGGCAGCTTCAAGAAAGCTTGGATTCCTCTTTTGTGTGCATACTTTGTATGGATCCCTAATCAGACTCTTTTTAGAATATTGTTCTCTACAACACTTAGCATTCTGGACCCCATTCAAAGAAGAGCCGTTTGTCTTATTAATAATTCCACGCTTACAAAAAGGCTTCCTTCTCTTGCCCACCGTCGAGCTGTAGGGGGTTTGACGCTCTTCCATAGGTACATACAATTCAACTAGAGAGGCCCCGAACTTCCCGCTTTCTTTGTTCCTTCATTCTTAGAGTGTCTAGACTTTGAAACCTGCTCCCCAAAAGGTTTCCTTTCCCTTCCAGTCCCCAAAAATTTTTGGGTCCCGTTTAAACAAACTTCCTCTCACCACTCTTAAGACACCCACACGGTACTTGGGCATCAGCCTTTGTGGACTATCCAAAGATAAAAAAAAACTGCAGTAAAGTGCGCGAAAAGCTCTGCTCTGTTGTTGATCATATTTTTCATTGATATAGCTACAGATGTCAGTGCTTACGTCGGTCCAGTACTAGCCCAGTACTATCCAGCCTAACTTTAATGATAAAATTTGGAAAACCAAAATTTTTTTTTTAAAAATATGTTTTTTTGTCTATGTCTGCATAATGATTAAAATAAGAAATTTAACAAACATACTACTACCACTTTAAATTAATAAACTTACTATGTATTTAAGAATAAAAGAAATGGTGTTTTTTTAAATCATAAACGATTATGTAAAAATTACTATTACATCATCTAAAAAATCATAGTATTTTATGTCATATTACTGTTAAGGTTAAATCAAAAAAATTTTTAAAAATATATATATATATATATATATATATATATATATATATATATATATATATATATATATATATATATATATATATATATATATATATTTTAACCAAAAAAAACCATGATACACAATTCATGAAAAAAAAACTTTCAGGACGTTATTTAAATTATAACTCAAATCCCCCAAAATTTAAAAAAAAATAGTGTAAAATTGGTTTAACTGATAGGGCATTAAATTAACTTACCAGAACTACGCCCACAAATTTTAAAAAGTTAGAAACACTTTGAAAGAAAATAATTTTCCCATTAAACAAATAAACAAAATTATCAAACAACGCTTTTTTTAAATTTTACAAAAAAAAAAAATAATAAAAAAAAATATCACAGTTACTGACAGGGTAAAAAAAATGTTCCCACCCCAAGTCCCAGGAATTCCCCAAAAAAATAAATATATTTGGAAAAAACATGACAAGTTGTATGCCAAAGGCCCCAAAACCTTTTTTACCATCACTTTTTAAAAATTTTAAAGAGCCAAGTCACGGGGAAAAAAAAACCCCCTTTCCAAATTTTCCATGTTTTTCCCAAAAAAAAATATATTGGAAAAAACACAAATCTTGATAGCAGATTTAAAGGGGGCACAAAATAAAAAAAACGCTTCAAACCTCTACACAAACATGAAGCAAATTTGAAACATAATTTTTGATTTTAAAAACACTGAATTTTGCAAGAAAATCATCACCAGAAACTTTTAATTAAGGAAATGATTCATAAAAAAAACCACAGGCCTCAATGACAAACAAGAATCAAACCAAAACCACAAAAATTTAAATCTAAAAACCATCCTAACCCCAATTTTTTTTAAACCAACCTGAAAAAATTTTTTGTAAATTACTTTTAAAATTTTTAAATTAAAAAAAAAAAAAATAACAAATAAAATCAACATTACTTTTCTTATAAATAAAAAAATTCCTAAAAAAAAAAAATAAAATATAAACATTTTTTAACATATTCTAAGTTATTTGACCAAACAATTTAAAAGCCCGATTACCAAGATGTTTCTTCGAGGTGCGTTTTTTTTAAAATTTAAAAAAATTTTAAAAAAAATGTTTTTAAATGTATATTAAACCCCCCCAAACCCTTGTAAGTCGTGAAAAGTTTTTGTTGTTTGTTTTTTTTTTTGTATATGTAAAATCTATTTAACTTTGTTCTTTTTTTTGGTTGAAAACCCAAAAATAAATTTTTTTTTTAAAAAGCCCAATATAAGGGGAAAAATTTTTAAAAATAATGTGTTTTAAATAAAAAAAACAAAAAACCTATACCCAAGAAACAAAAACTTATTATATATATATATATATATATATATATATATATATATATATATATATATATATATATATATATATATATATATATATATATATATATATATATATATATATATATATATATATATATATAATATATATATATTTTATATATATATTTTTTATATATATATATATATATATATATATATATATATATATATATATATAAAATATATATATATTTTATATATATTTTTATATATATATATATATATATATATATATATATATATATATATATATATATATATTAAAAATTAAACAATTTCAATACTAAAAATTTAAATTTTTTTTAAAAGACACATTTTTTTTTTGGAAAGGAAAAAGAATGGTAAAGTAATTTAAAATTTTTTAAATACTAATATTTAAATATCACAACAAATGTTCAATAGGGGGCTATCGCATGCTAAGAACAGCGAGCATAATGCCCCACTCGTATAAGGATAAAAAAAAATTTTTATAAAACTTGTTGGGGAACAGGGTTTTTTTAAATTAGAAAAAAAACCCCCCCATTAACATAAAAATGAAAACAGCCTTTTTTAGTAATTTTGTCTTTTTTAAGTATGATAGGTATTTAAATAAAATCTATCTAGTTAAAGGGTATAAAAATTTTTTTTAATGTGATTGGGGAATAACCCCCTTAATCCAAATCTTAAAAAAAATAAAGCAAATCTTTCGGGGGAAATCCTTAAAACCAAATACTTATTTACGTTTTTTTCCCCAATCTTTAATTTTTAATGACGTAAAAAAAAATTTGGGAAAACCCCAAAAAAATTTTTCCAAAAATTTTTTAATTTTTATTTATAATTAACACAATTTTAATTTTTTAATAATTATTAATTTAATTTATAATTATTACTTAATATTTTTTTTTTATCGGTTTTTTTTTTTATTAGCTTTATCAAAATGTAGGGGGGGGATTTTTTTTTTTTTTTGGGGTTTTTTCTTTTTTTTTTTTAGGGGAAAAATATCAGTTTGTAAAAGGAATGGTTTAAAACATCCATTTTTTTTATTGGTGACCAGGACCGAAGCGGTCCCCCCTTTTTAAAAATTTTTAAAAAAAGAAATTTTTTTTAAGTACCTTTTGAAGAACTTTTAGTGCCTGAATCTGCCAATAATATAGATACCACCCCCCAAAAAAGTTACTGCTCGGAGTTGTTCTTCTTTTTTTTTAATTTTTTAGAATAACAGTAAAAATTAAAAAAACTAACAAAAAAATAATAAAAAAATATCACAACTGTTTTTTTTAAAAAAAGCTAAAAATTTAAAAAAATCAGGAAATTCTATGTTTTTGCCAGAGCCAAGCTTTTATATCGGTTTCCTAGGGTTGACTTAATTTCCCCATAAAAACAGCATTGTAGATCCAAGCACTTTTAAGACTACGTTAGTAAAAAAATTGGGGTTTTTTTAAAGGAAAAAAAAAAAAAAGAGCTTTCAAAAAAATTTTTAAAAATATTATTTTTAATTTATAACTTTGTTTTTTTTTGGGCGTATTCTGGCCTTTTTTTTTAAAAAAAACTGTAAATATATATATATATATATATATATATATATATATATATATATATATATATATATATATATATATATATATATATATATATATATATACAGGGTGATTCACGTTGAAAGGCAAAACCCCCCGGGGAAAAAAAAAAAAAATTTTTAAAATTTGGTACGGGGGAAAAGAGGTAATAAGTTAAATTTAAAAAAATTTTGGAAGTGCAGGGGTTGGGGTTTTTAACCAAACCAACCCCGCAACAGTAATTTAAATGGAACCCCCTTTTTTTTTTATTGTTTTTTTGGACGGCAAAACCCCCCCCGGGGGTTTTTAACCCCCTTTTTTTTACCTATCCCCTTACCTTTTTAAAAAAAAATAATTAATCATTTTTTTTTAAAAGGAAAAAAATCACCATGTTAAAAAGGTTTAATATTTACGTGCCAACCCCGAGCTGGATACCAAATTTTTTTGGGTTAACGCTTTTTTTTTAAAAGATCTACATGTTATTATGGCAATATATCCTACAGGATCCCCCAAAAATTTTTGCATTTTTACCGATATTAAATAATGATTAAAAAATTTTTTTTAAAAAAAACCAAAACTGTATTTTATCTTTTTAAAAGCCCAAATTTTTTTACCAAAAAAAATGTCCATACATTTTTTATACCCATCTGTCACCCCTTTTTTAAATACAAACGAATTTAATTTTTTCCCCCCTTTTTTTTAAAAAATACTATCCAAAAAAAAAACCAAAACCCCAATTTAAAATTTACCTAGGTGGCCCCGGGGAAGTTTGTATTTCAAATTGCTCTAAACTTTTGACAAAAAAGTAAAAAAATATTTATTTTGTTTGATTAAAAGGGGGAATAAATTTTAAAAAAAAATTAAAATTTGTTTTTTTTTTGGGGAAAAAGGTGGCAGATGGGTATAGAAAAATGTAGGAAATTTTTTGGTAGGTAAATTTTTGGGTTTATTCAAAAATGGGATAAAATACAGTATGTTGTTTTAAAAAAAAAAAAATGAGTTTTAATCGTTATTTAATATCGGTAAAAATAAAATTTTTTTGGGGGAAAACCCTAAAAGGATATATTCCCATAAAGCATGTAGATCTTTTAAATACATGATTGTCAAACCCCCAAAAAAAAAATTTTTAGTGTCCAGCCCGATTGGGGGACGTAAATTTTAAAACCCCAAAGGGGGATGTTTCTTAAAAAAAAATTATTAATTATTTTCCCAAAAACGGTAAGATATAGGTATAGGAAGAAGTTAATAAAACTTATTAGAATTTTTTAGAATCCGAAAAATGTAAAAAAAAAAAGGGGGGTTTTCCCCTTTAAAAAATTAAAAATTTTGGGGTTTTTTTCTTAGATCTGGCAACGCTGCACTTGCCAAAAAAATTTTTAAAAAATAGCTTATTACCTCTTATGGGGCCCTGTACCAAATTTCCAAAAAAATTTTTTTTTGATTCCCCAGAACTTTTTAAAAAAGGGCACTCAACCCCGAATCACCCTGTTTTATATATATATATATATATATATATATATATATATATATATATATATATATATAATTATATATATATATATATATATATATATATATATATATATATATATATATATATATATATATATATATATTAAATTATATATATATATATATATATATATATATATATATATATATATATATATATATATATATATATATATATATATATATATATATATATATATATATATATATATATATATATATATATATATATATATATATATATATATATATATATATATAATATTACATCCCTGATTTATAAAAAAAACCATAATTACTAGTGAAAAAACTTTAATTTGCCCCTTTTTTTTTAAAAAGGGTTTTTAAAAAAATATTGTTTAAAATATAGGGGAAAAAGGGTTTTTTTTAGAGGGGGCAGGTAATAACAAAAAATTCTCCACCTTCGGGGGGAGTACTATCGGAAAAAAGGGTACTATCGGGCCTTATTTGTTTTGTTCTTCCCTTTTTTTTAAACAAACCCCTTTTGGCCCCCAAACCCAAAGGAAAGATTGGGGAAAGCCAACTTGGCACCACCAATATTATTTTCTAGCGACCGGAAAAATAAAAATTTAAAAAAGTTGTGTTTATTTATTGTTGCATTTTGAAAATGTGTTGATATGATTTGTCTGTTTAAAGAATAAAAAAACAGACAATTTTTTGTACTGCTGGGGGCCCCCTAGATGATAAATAATGTATGAAATGTTGTATGTAATAAACGCTTTAAGTTTTTTTATACAATTAAAGAAATAGATCAATTAGAGAAAACCCGTTTTGGGGGGGCGGAATAAAGTTAGGGAATTTAAACCACTCTGACAATTTAAAAAAAAATTTACGTCATACTAGGAAAAAGGTTTTTAAATTAGTCCAAAACGAGTGAAATTTAACAAAAGGAATATTTTAATAAAAAAAAAATGATTTTTACCTTTTCTCTTTACGTAACAACCCCTTTGGTTTTTATACTTCTGCCATTTAAAAAATTTTAAAAAATTTTTTAAAACGTTTTTTTTTTAATTTTCAACATTACTGTCTTAAAATTTTTAAAAAACCCTTAATACCCCTTCCCGGGGGCTAAAAGGAAGGAAAACCCCAGGAATCCCCGGCTTTATGGTGGGGGTGGAATAAAATCCTGTTTCCTTGAAAATGTTAGACTCAATAACACTTAAATCTTTGGGTTTTTAGTTACCTTTTTTAAAAAGGTTGAAGATACACCCCTTTTAAACCAAACGTGGTGTAACAAAAAAAAAATAAAGACAATGGAAGTCCAAGATTTTTTTTATTATTGAACCATCCATGTATTTTCGAGGACGCTTGTAGTCGATTGGGGGGTATGAGGTCGAATTACCCCTTTTCCCCAAAAAATGCAGGTTTAACATTTTTTAAATTACAAGTCAGACCAAAAACATTTGGGGGTTCCAAAAAAAAGGGCCCAAACGAACACCCTTTCTGTGCCAAAAGACGGTGGCCATTACTTTAAAAGGTGGCGCCCAAAAAATTTTTTTTTCTTTTTGGGGAAGGTTTTAAAAGGCACCTGAGACCTTATATTTTTGGTTCTGGTGCATGAAAACCGGGGTTGGGGAAAATGAGTAAGGGGAAAAAAAAATAGTTTTTCAATCCGTAGCTGTTTTTGTTCAAACCGCAATCATACCCCCCCGGGGGGTAATACAAAAAAGGAAATTAATTATTTTCTTGGACGTTTTAAAGTTTAAATTTTTTCCCGTTCTTTTGTCCCTCTTTAATTTTACGCCAATAAAACACCCGAGATTTTAAAAATATTACTGTTGTTATTAAAGTTTTTGTAAAATATCACTTGGTTTGGCACCCTCATTTACAAGGAATGTGTTAAGGAGTACGCAACGAAAACATACTTATGCTTTGTTATTTTGACAAACAATTCCTATTGTTGCTGCTTACACCACGTAAATTTTCAACAGAAATTTTATCTTCTTCGTTTATAACATATATTAGTTTAATATAAGTGCCTTTCCAATTTTTACGCGATTGACGAAAACGAATTTGTACATTTCTCCACATCTTTCCTTTGATTCTTCAATTTAGGTACGTATAAAGAAGCAAAAAACTTAAAGGAGAAATGAAAGAACTGTCTATTTCTTTAGGGAAATTTTCTTTGCCTATAAAATCTGGTACAATATTCTTTAACCTAATTGAAAGTTTAAAAAAGAAAGGCTATAATTTTTGTCATTAAGCTGTAAATGGGCATAATATTGGGCGGTATGAGGCTCATTTTATATACGCATACAGTTTATTAGTATTTTTAATAATATTAATAACAAATTAATAATTTAAATTCTTAAAGTAAAATATGAAGATAAAGATAATGATATTTATTTTTAGAGTTGTGTAGATAGTAATTAAAATTTCTTTTGTTGCATTTTATAAATCGATACAAGGTAAAAACTATTTATCCACAACCGTGCGGTAACTAAGGTTACAAACACTATTTTAAGTGAAGTAAGTGTCACTTTACCGCACTAGTGTGGTAACTGTTACTTTACCGCACTAGTGCGGTAAGATCATTTGTACTAAGGACTTTTCAAAAATCGACTATTTAAAAAAATCGAAAAAATCGTTTATTTAAATATCGTTTAACAATTATCACTCTCCACGTAAATTACCTAACATACAGAAAATTTACCTAAAAGTTAAACGTTAAGACTACCGATTGAAATGGCTTTCTTTTGCGGTGGTGCATTTTGACAATGGCTTACACCGATTGAGGTAACTGGTAGTTTAATCAATTTCTAGTGTAAAATTGGGATAAACGTAAACAAAATTATTATCCCAAAAAACCTGATGGTTGTAGATAAAATACATAAAAACTGGGGTGGTAAACGGTTTTAGCGCACTTAAAGGATGCAAAACTTGCCTTTGGTCGTTTTGCAAACTTTTTGCGGGGCGCTAAAATCTTTTCCCCTTGTTATGTAATATACTATTATCTACAACCGGCGGAATAAGGTTACAAACACTATTTTTAGTGTGGTAACTTACTTTTACCGCACTAATTGTTTTAAATATGTTACTTTACCCGCACTAGTGTGGTGGGGTCATTTATACTAAGAACTTTTCAAAAATCGTTTATTTAAACATTGTTTAACAAAAATTACTTACCACGTAAATTACCTAAATACAGATAATATACCTAAAAGTTAATCGTAAATAAACGAGTTCCAATTTCCTTTTATTTTGGACCACCAATTCCGGCTTTTTTAATAATAATTTTGGAGGGAAATTTTGATGTTTTTTGTCATGTCTGGTTTACTGATTAACGCCGAATCCTACGGATTTTGTTTCAATTATGTTTACTTTTGGGATTTTACGGGATCGTTCGACGACGATAGAAATTGCCCCTCCTCAGAAATGTTGCTTTTATGTTCTACAAAGCAATTTTAAAATATTTTTTCTTTTTATCTTAAATATTCAGCAATTTTTGATGGAATTTTGCCGATTGTGTTAATGCCTACTGCCTGGCTAGTACATTTTCCATTTTTGTAAAAAATCATGGGATATTTCGGAGGGTCGCAGAAGAACATACTGTCTGTAAATTTCTCGTGCTCTTTCGCAAATGACAAGGTTGCGTGTAGTGTGATTTTTGCTGTCGGGAATTGTTACTACTAAAAAGGATCCTACCTCTTTGATATTTTTATTTAGTTAACTCCTCCCTTCGGCAGACTTCAGCAATTCCTATGGTTAGAGCAACCTGAAACAACAAGAAAACCTTTTAGAATATAAAAAATAAAGTATAAAACGTAAAGCATCTATTAAATATTTACAGGTTTAATGTTCTTTTATTTACATACCTTCATTAATACAAAGATGTCATTTGGAACATCTTTTAGAAATAAATCAATCTCTTTCGCAGTAAATACTTCAGATTTTTTTGGTTTTCGTCCAACCGTTTTACACTTCAAATGTGCAATTAATTTCGGAAAGTGGTCTATACATATATTGTGTTTCATCGTAAGCATTGATTTAAACAGAGAATAATAACATCAGAGGAATTTTTTTCGTCAAATCTATCTCAAAATAGGCCAAAAGCACGTCTCCATTTGCCTCATCGACAGACGCATTTTTTGAAGAACACTATTGCACAAAATTCTAAGTACTTTATCTCATACTGCAAGCTGGAAGTTGCCTTTTCAACGAGATTGCAAATTTCTCTGTTATCCATTTATTATTTGTTAACTGTGCGTTGTTATGACTGGTAGGTAGGTTTAAAGTGAGTGGGTATAACACCCTTCCACCGCGACTGATCGGTCTATTGTGACTCACACCCTTTTATTTTCTTTCCCCCCAGGTCCAGACTTCTAAAAACTGATGATCTATTATGTCTGGTGCGACTAACGGATCCACAATTATCCGCACACCATCGTGGTAACTGGGGTTATTTAATCTGTGTAAAAAAATTTAGGTAAAAGTCGAAGAAAAAATTTTTATCACAAAAAAACCCAACGGTTTAGATAAAAAGTATACATGACTCAAGTGGTAAACGTTTTTAGCGCACTTAATAAATGGGAAAAAACCCCCCGCGGCCCCGTTTGAAACTTATTTTTCGGTGCAAAAACCTACTTATTATACTTGTTATGTAATATACTATTAACTGACCAATTTTAATAGCTTGAAAATTGGGCTACAAGGTTTTCCTTTTAGATAGAAAATAGGTAAAAGTTGTCTAAGATAAAATCAAACGTGTATATTTGACTGACTGAGCTTTTTGTGTTGTACAAAAAAAAAATTTTTTCTTTCACTCTCCTTTTAAGTATTTTTTCTTTTATTTCCAAGTAGATTAGATACCTCTCTGTTTATTTTTTTGTGTTTGTTTCTGTCTCTACCGAAAACACAACGCTAACATATTTTCTTTTAATGTGAGCTGCTAA
>JAHBCN010018745.1:0-16800 GCA_019359885.1 Listronotus oregonensis
AGGGCCTCTCTAGTTAAACTGTAAAAGGATGCATAAAAGTTGCATTAAGTGTTGCTCCGTGCTGGCCAACTGCTCTGAGCAGAAGCAGTGAAAATACCTAAAGAAGAGCGATAGATCCCCTACAGCTCGTCGGTGGGCAAGAGGACGAAGCTTCTGTGGGTGTGGGATTATTTATAAGACGAACAGCTCTTCTCTGAATGAGTTGTAGGAGACGTCATTCCACAGACATAAGAACAATATTCTAAAAAAGGTCTAATTTGGGATACATACAGAGTATACAGATTGGAAGAAGAGAAATACTTTCTGGCTCGAAAAAGAAATCCAAGCCCTAGTAATAAGACAAGTTTTTCCGGGCCATCCAAATCTACAGAACGAGAACATTATGTATAAAACGCAGACTTCTCAATTGATTTGTGTAAAGCTTTTATTGCAGCTGATTTTCTTCCTCATAAAATAAATTATCGATGCACGAAAACATTTTTGGAAAAAACACTACCACAAAAAAGTACCAGACGAATCAAATTTGCACAAAACTATGTTAAAAGGTCTATTTACAAAGTATGGACAAAATACGACACAATCTGAGAGAAAAAAAGTTATGGTTTCTTGTCGATGAAACCACTGATATCAAGGCAAGATATGTTGCTAATATTATAGTTGCACCTTTAAGTTATCACGAACCTGAACACCCATATTTAATTAAGTCAGACAATAACAAAATCTGTAGTAGAAAGTATTACTTCACTACTGTCAGTCACTAGTATTCAAAAAAGTGGCGTTTTGTTTCTTTCGGATGGTGCTGCATATATATTATGCTGAATGCAGGACGACATTTAAAAGAACATTTTTCCAAATTGCTTTATTTGACATGTTTAGGTCATGCCCTACATAGAATATGCGAAATGGTACGTAACTTTTATCCACTTATTGATACTTTATTTATCGAGGTAAAAAAGTTTTTCTTAAGTTACCTGCGCGTATTAAAAATTTAAAGATATGTGTCCTAATGTCACATTACCGCCACAACCTGCTATTACAAGGTGGGAATATGGCTATCAGCAGTCTCATATTACCATATAAATTATAATGTGGTAAAAAATGATATCGACATTTTACAAGATGATGCTTTAAGTGTGAAAAAAAGTAAAGCAATTATAAATGCACAAAATGTTAAATCGGATTTAAAAGTTATTTTTGAAAATTTTGGATGTGATTGAGCAGTTAAAAAAACAAAATGCTCCTCTAGTGCCTTTATTTCATGTATTTCAAATCACTATAGACAAGCTTAAATCTGTTCCCGATGAAATTGGTCACAAACTAAAATTGTATGTACAAAAAATCTTTGAAAGAAATCCAGGATTTTTAGAAATAAAACATATTTTTGAGGCACTACAAAATAAAAAAAAACTGACTTGTAAAATCATTTTCATTATACTTCAGTTACAAGCTGTGAAAGGAGGAGTTTTAGAGACATTTTAAATTATAAAAGAACCAATGTTACCTAAACCAACTTTAAAGACGTTAGTTATATCATGCACATAAATTGTAAAACACTCCTGTTATTTTTTTATTTCACATTTTTTAAAATTTATTTATAATTAATATCTCCTTAATACGCACGCCAATGAATTTACCAGACATAAAAAACGTATAGGGAACAAGCTCGTTCCGAAATCTGGGCTCTATTTATGATATAAGTGTTAAAAGAACAATCTTAAGGCACAAATGTGAAAGTTTACATAACTTACATAAGTCCCTTAAAACGTACTTTTAACACAAATATCATACAATATTTTTTTTTACAAACGCAAAAATGCAGTTAAAAATAAAATTGTTCAAAAATTGAAAGATATAGTTTTACATAGCATCGTATATAAAAATTATTGAAGTTGGCATTTATTAATGAATTTTAACAACCGTTGTTGATGCTGGTTGGTTACGACATGTTTACTTTAAATTTGATACATCGTGTCAGTTTTAGCTCGTTTTAGTTTTTACTTAAAATCAACTTAAAATGGAAGAAAATGTAGGAGAAAGTATTACTTGCATCGATCCCTTTAAAGAGATAGATGAAGCGGCCAGTAGAGCATCGCTGAATTTACTGCCCAGGAAATCTCGTATATAATATCAATAAATATAAATGTTAGTACGTTGACGTTAACTTTCAAAATTTGACATTTCACTTTTAACACTAGTGCTTTAAAAAGCACTTTAAAGGCATCTAAATAGTGTTAAAAGTCGAATTTTTAACAGGTTTGTAGAAAAAATTATTTATGAGATAGAGTACTGATTTCGCCACAAAAAAAGAACAGCAAGTAAATCGAGATTATTTTTCTTGATTTCTGAGACATTGGACCATATCTATCATAATTTGCTTGCAGACAAACTTTTTTTTGTTAGTCTTTTACCTAGAATTAATTAAATTTATAATAATATATAGCATTTATTTAAAAAAATTCTTATCAGTATCTATTATATTTAGTGTTTTTATTGTAAATGAGGGCGGATCGATATATTTATAAATCCAAGTTCAAAGACTTATGTAAACCATTATTTATTTATCTGAACACTTCTTCTTCTTTTTCTTCTTTCCTGGGAGCCGTCTTGATTAACTATCGGAGGCAGCGCAGCCTCATGGGCTTTTTGTGCCTAATCTCCCATTATCTTTTATCAATCCTCCCTTAGTCTTGTTCCTTCTACAAGTCTGTATAACCCCGAAACTGGTTGGTTGATATATTCCTGTGGGCTCATTTCCGATTGCCTGTCTTTTGTGATTAATGCTTTACATTCGCACAGGTATGGGAGGCTGTTTCTTCCCCGTCGCACATTCTGCAACTTGGGTCCCCATTGTATGAGCCTATCTTGTGTAGGTGTCCTCTTAGGTTATCATGCCCTGTTAGCAACCCTACTGTTATGAGAACTCTTTTCCTACTTTGTCTGAGTAGTTCTTCCTTCGCTTTTAACCTTATGAGCTTTTTCCATGTCTTATTCTACTGAGGTTTCCCAGTATTCTTCGTATTTGTTTCGATCCATTCCTGGTTTGCCCTGTGCTGTGGTTTTGATCACTTCAAGGGCAGGTCTGGCCCAAAGTATGGTGTGGATGATCCCTGTCTTGCTAGCTCATCCGCTTTTCGTTGCCTTCTATCCCCGTATGTCCTGATCACAAAAGAGTTACCTGTTGCGTTCTCCCAGGACTTCCAGTTCTTTTTGGCATTCCCATGTCAGCTTGGACGTTACCTTGGGGTTTTATGCCTCTAGTGACGCTTGGCTGTCTGTATAATAGATCCGCTTGTTTTTATAAGCCTCCTGTTATTTTCTTTTTGCACAGTGCAGTAAAGCATTTATTTCCGTTTGAAATACAGAACTGTGTGTTCCTAGTGGAATGGAGAATTGGAATTCCTCATTCACTGTACACCCTCCAGTTCCCTGCTTAGTTTTGGAACCATCCGTATACCAGATAATGTCTCCAACCGTGCCGGGGAGATCGGGTTGCTGCCATTCACTTCGATCTGGAATTTACACTTACTCTTATCTATGTTTAGAAAACATTATCTTTAATATACAAAAAATTGGTTTAATAATACTAAGAATTCTTACTTACTCTTCAATACTAGACAAAAAACTTTAATATATTTATGACTTAAAATAAATTAAAAATATATGCTATTATAGTAAATTTAAATTGTCTATCAAAAACTGATTGTTTGGCAAAGCTTCTTATGTGTTGTCTGGATAATTCAAAAATAATTTAAAATAGTTTCTTGCATAGAAGCTTTATATTGTATTTTTCTTTATGATATCTCATAATTTTTTTTGTTATTATCATAGTTTTATTTTATTTTGCTTTGTTAAAAGGTTATATTATCCTTTACTACAATTAAGCAATATTATTATTAATTTTAAACTTCGTCCTGGGTTTTTTAGTATTCTTTTAATAGACATATCTCAATCATTGTAGATGGTTGGTCTCTTAGCTTTCACCAAATTAAGGCTGGGATGCCCCAAAGCTCAGCACTGCTACCAACTATATTTTACTTTACAAACGATTTTTTTCTTTCACGATTAACCAAATTCATGGTTTTGCTACAAAAAGGTGCCTTCATTCAATTTTTTAAGCTAGTGTTTAACCATGATTTAAAAAGCAACTTTAACTCATTTTAAATTATGTCAGTTTTTACGAAATTTTTTAAAATTTTGTCCAGGAAATGAACCATTTTGCCTCTCAATTTTTTTTAAATTCATAGAATGACTTAAAATTTTAACACTAGGTAGCGACTAGTCCAAGGATCAAAATCTATATCAAGCCAAAGGGCGCCTTTACCGTGGTGGTTGCCAAACCATCTCGGGGGTTAATTTTTTGTCATATTTTGACCACAGGAATCGATAGAAAGATGATTTCCAAGTAAAAAATGTTTTATGCATTATTTTTATAAAATGCATACTTTTCGAGTTATTCGCGAGCGAAAGTCAGAGTTTTTCGTCGATAAAATCAACGTTTTTAATCGGTTTTTTGGAAATAACTTGATAAGTATGTATTTTATCAAAAAAACTGTAGCTTTTAAAAAAACGAATAAAATGTTTTTTTTTGTTATTGCTGTGGGACCAATACAAACCAAGTTGTGGTTTGTTAAAGGTTAGTTGTTATTTATCAAACTCAAAATTTCAGAGTTTCAAAGGCAAATAACGCAAAATCTACGTATTTTTCGAGAAAAATAAATAATAACTTTTTTGAAGCATTTAAAAAGACGTTTCTTTAAAAAAAAGTTATATATCATTGAAAACAATACTACCACTTAATTAAAATAGTCGTAGTCTTTCAAGTATTTTATCTATGGTATAAATATTTCTGAAATATTAATCGATTAAAATTAATTAGTTTTGAAAAAATTGAGCTGTAAGTGAAAATCCAATTTCAGAATTTTAATAAAAAATTAAATTTTCTTCAAAATAACCCAAAAACTAAGGGAGATACGTAAAAATTACTAGAGTATATAATTGTAGCTTTTTAAATTAAAAAATTTTGCTTATTTAAAATATACTGTATGAAGAAAATTAAGTGAGATTTAAACGTTGAAACGCGTGTATATATACGAACACTGTTTTAGCCCTTTAAACTTACCCCTTTAAAAAAGTAAGAGTTTTAAACAGTTTTAATATTTGGCACCTGATAGCTATAAAAAACAACAAAATGTTTTTCAAGAACTTTTTATCACAAAAACTGAAGCAGTTATGCGTAAAAAACACTTTTTTGAGAATTTTAAAAGCGATTCGATGCATTTTTAAAAAAATCGGCGGTTTTGTACTATTTTTGGCATTGTAATATTGTAAAGGGTAAATTTTTTGAGAAATTAAAAATTACAAAATTAAATTAGTAATACTTTTGAGCTGTCAGATTTTTTAATTGCAACTCTTTGATAATATGTTAATTTTTCTAGGGTAAACATTTTTTTTTTAAATAAATCATAATAAGGGATGATTTTTAAAGGTTGACATATATTAAATAATGTTTTCAAGAATTAAATACTTAGTTTTCAATTTATACGAGCCTAATTTTGTATATTGGCATAACAGCTTCAAAGAACCTCAAATTCCTTTTTTGAGTTATTAGGTTTTTCTTCTCTTTTAGTCTGTATACTCTATATATACCCCAGGTCAAATCCAACAAACCATGTTTGCGTATATAATACAACAATATTTGTAAAGCTTTGTTTAAAGACTTATGTAAACCATTATTTGTATCACAAGCAATTTACACATTTACTTTTATCTGATTTTTGAAAACAGTATTTTTAATAAACAAAAATTATTGGTTTAATAATACTTAAAATTCTTCACACAATACTAGACAAAATTCTCAACTTCATCTCTAAAAACAAGTTAAATCATTCACTTGTTAGTATTAAAAATATAGGTAGTTTTTATAAATTCTAATTGTCCGTCAAAAGCTTATTGTTAGAAAAGGCTTATTATGTATTGTCTAAATACTTTGAACATAATTTAAAATTTTATGACATTAAACCATTATATTGTCTTTTTTCCCTATAATTTTAAATAATTTGTTATTATTTTTTGTTATAATCATAATTTTATTTTATTCTTCTTTGCCCAAATAATGCATATTCTAGTATGACAATAAAGCAATAATATTTTCATAATTAACAACTGAAGCGAAATACGCCACCGTCCTGTATAAAAAAACTGCTCTCATTAGATAAGTAATTATAGAAACCCTCTTTGGCCTTATAGCGGAGTTAATATCTTGCGACATTCAGACAAACCATTTGGTCGTTTATTTGCCTCATTCCAGTATTGGTTTTGGACACGTAATCCTTCTAATGGATATTATCGTATATTAGAACTTACGATCACTGGACTCAATAAGACTGCCGAAAGCGATATTTGGCGATTTTATGACTTTACGGAAGTCCGAGGGTGAATGATATTGGAATTTATATAATTTATATTTTTATAAAGGTTGTAATTTAGAAAATCACTGACATAGCAAGTGCGTTCTTACAATGGCTGTTGTCAGATTGAACGTGGCTTTGAGTATTCAGAAAAATTAGAATGCCAAACTTATAAAATGTTCTTACAGGCTATTGTCCATAAGAACCGTTTTATACGTATAGTCTATCTCAAAGTCGCTATGGCTGTTGACGGACAAAACCCCAATAAAACTTTAAGATTTTATTACTGACTGTTATTAGGTAAACCCATTATTTCATAATGGCAGAAGTGGGCCAGACATTTCTTTAGTATTGACCATTAGGTATATAAATATTTCGGCATATTTTAGTGGCAGTGTTGAATAACCGTTTTTACTGTGCGTTTCGAAAAAGTTGTTTTACGAGAATATAACTATGTCGCATCGAAATCATTTGAAAAATGTGTATGAAACTTTAATCAGTAGATAACTAATTAAACAAGAAGCTTTAAAAAAAACCTGTCTACTTACAAAAACTCCAATATCATCGATAAGGGACATTATTATTAGTGAAGAATTGAACAAAAGAAAAAAACGTAGTGATTTCAATCTCACCGTATAGACAATAGTGATCAGGACCAAATAAAAAGGAAAATATATTGTCTTTATGAAAGCGGAGTTTTCCTACCCACCAAAACAGACAAAAGAAAAGTAGTAATGGGATCGCACAGATTACGCACTTGGAGATTTAATTAGCTTTAAGAAATTAAGATATATAGGTTAGGAAACAGATCCATAATTTACCTTGATAAAACATGATTCGATGCACACGACACAGTATCCAAAGGATGGGTTGATTCCAGTCAAATCTGTTAGACGGAAGCACCCTCAAATAAAGGAAAACGCATTACCATTAGTGATGAGCGAGACCGGTCTTGGTCTTGCAGCAAGACCAAGACCGAGACCAAGACCAAGACCGCCTTCTCGCTTGCAAGACCAAGACCAAGACCGGGGTATGCAAGACCAAGACCAAGACCGAGGGGTGCAAGACTACGCAAGACCAAGACCGACCTGCAAGACTCTTGCACTTTTGTCACTTTTTTTAAATTATAATATTTAATTTTTATATTCAATATATAGAGGTATTTCATACAGACATGACAAAAAATGTATCAAGATCTGCCTAAAAAGGCGATTATTTTATGAGTAACAGTTTTTTTTAATAAAATAATAATTTAATGAATCACTTCGTTTTTTAATAAAATTATCTAGAAACGATAACTAGTAGATTCAGTAGCATGTTTTAAAAATAATAAGATTGTGACTCAATGGTTCGACAAAGCTTGATATCTCCAAAACCGTTTACGACAGAGAAAATCTAAGTGTACAAAAGTTATAGAAGCTGAAAATTACTTACCTATTCCTAATGTTTTTTTTTTAAATTAGGTATCTAGTGATGCCACTTACTGGATCAAAAAGTCCAAAATCCAGAAAATCATTATTTTTGTGCCACACTGTAAGAAGTGGCATCATTAGATTGCTCCTTTAAACTTAGATATAAATGTAAAAGTGATGGTTTAATAAAAAATATATTTGTCATTTTCTATAGGAATACTTTTTATATAAATGGATTTTAAATTTCACTTCCGTTTTAGACGGAAAAGTCAAAACAATGCCAAAAGTATAATGATGACGCCATTTTTGTCAAAACCGAAAATGATATATAAAAAACCATCTACGTCGACATTGTACCTATATGACAGTTCAAGAATTTCCAGCATAATATACAGGGAAGCGATTTTTTTAAATTAATTTTTTGCTATAATTTTTCTATTTTAGGTTAAAAGCTAAAAATAAGGAAGTTTTCTTAAGTGGTGGTGGATTTTTTGGAAAATTCTGAAATAGAAAATAATTTTACATTTTACGCCCTTGTTTCTATAATTTTCGTATATTCAGTTTTTTACCATTATGAACGGTTTCGGATATATCGATCTTTGTCACTATCGAGCCACCTTGTATATGCAGAATGTTTATAAAGTATTTGTACAAACTTTGTACGGCAAATGTTTGACTAATTTGAACATAGAAAGTTTATTTGAACTGAAAAGCTTTCTAAATACCTTTTTTTAAATTAGAAACCAATGTTTACATATCAGAATCATTTTCATGGAAATTTCACATCTGGTTGAAATTACAAGTTTTTTTTCTGCCCTTAGAGTACTCAGTATTGTAATTTTATATGCTTCTTGAAAGAAAATTTAAATATTTCCCATCACTAAAATGAAGCGCTATAAATAAATAAACCCCTACATTTAAAATATCCTTTTTAATCAAATAATTTAAATGTACATGTAAGGTTAAAATTGGTATATTTTAAAATTTTAAAGCAAAAAATATAGTCTCCATCTTTATTCATTTAAAAGTATATATATATATATATATATATATATATATATATATATATATATATATATATATATATATATATATATATATATATATATATATATATATATATATATATATATATATATATATATATATATATATATAATATATATATATATATATATATATATATATATATATATATATATATATATATATATATATATATATATATATATTTTATATATATATATATATATATATATATATATATATATATATATATTATTAAAGGTTGCTTATTTTAAAATTTAAAACTACCAAATAAAGCAAGACCAGCAAGACTCTTGCACCAAGACCAAGACTAGCGCAGTCTTGGTCTTGGTCTTGCTTTGCTCATCACTAATTACCATAATACACGCTGGTTCAGAAGACGGATTTGTCCCAAACTGCTTGCTGTTGTGTGCAAAGAATATTAAGGATTCTAGCTTGGATAATCATGAGGATACAGTGCAGAACTTTTTGAAAACTGGTTTCAAAATTATCTTTTAAAAAATATTCCAAACAACAGTGTTATTGTCATGGATAACGCAAGCTACCACAGCCGTCTGCTACACAAAGCACCAGCTTTATCATGTTCAAAAACTAAAATCCAGGAATATTTGTTAGAAAATGATATTTATTTTGAATTCAGTTACATAAAAGCGCAACTTTTGGAAGTCCTAAATCCATATGCAATTAAAAAACAATATGTATGTGATAATTTGGCTGAACAGGCTGGGCACCTACTTTAAGTTTCAGAGTTACAAATTTGATAAAAAATGTAATTACTAACATACCAGTTGAGAGCTGGAAAAATTCAGTACAGCACATTATAAAAATTGAGGACTCTTACATGTCTATACAAAACAACATAAATCCTATTGTAATTAATCTCAATGATGGCTCTGATAGTGAAACAGAAATAGATTTAGATATTTAGATTAAAAATGTAATTACGTATAGATAATATACATATAAATGTAATTTTAAGATTATACCTACCTAAATAAACAATAAATTATGAATCTTTATATTATTAGAGTCCATCCCTAATGTTCTGTTCTTTAATACCTACTGATCAGCAGTTTTATTGTTGTCGACAGGTATAATCCATAAATGAAGGCAAAAGGTAACAAGGTTTACTTTAAGACAAACTGTATAAGAATTCTAGCGAAATTTATGGAGGAAATTATCACTAACATATTGATACAAATCATCATGGGACTTATGGTAATTGTACACTCATTTGTGTTTGATACCCTTAATGAATTTTAGTATAATTCTACCTGGAATTCATGTGATGCTCATGCACACAAATGCTTATTATGTAACAGCTGTTGTATTAGTGTAACATAACCTAGGAAGGCGGAAAGTTAATATATAAAAATCTCTAAATTATGTTAGATATAAAAACAGAAGTTGTTGTAGCAACGGTTAGTTAGTTCCTTTTTACTTTATGAAATAATTCTCAATGACATTACCGAACCCAAAAAAAGTTTTAGTTAGATTCTTGTGCACACAAAGTTATTTGTGCAACCAGTTGGGAAAAGTACTATTTTTAGGAACAAGCAGATTTCTGTGTGAGTTATGAAAAATGGTGCTTTTCAACGCGTTTCACACAATATTTTGTCTAATATTGAATATGATGCGATTCTTTTAATTTTTCTTATTTAAAGTGACACTTTTCAAAACTCATTGACGTTGTCAAATATCTTACTTTTCATGACTAGTTGCAAAAAAAGTTACTTTTTCTACAAACGTGTTAAAAATTCAATTTTTTATACTATCTAGATGTCTTAAAAATGTTACTTTAATAATTTGGCGTTAAAAAAGATAAAATACAAGTTTTCTTTATTAAATCCCATGTTATTCCTAAATAGCTCCCCAATAACCAAAACTTCCATCATTTAATCCTGCTTATTCTCTTCGCTACTGCCTTCGAATAATTATAAATACTGATCTGATTATTCTGATTATTATTGATGAAGGACACCCAGCGAGACGACGCGACGCCCGATAATTGGCATCGTGACGCTACAAGACGACGTAGATCCAATGCTGGATTTTGATTGCTTACTTGATTAGTCATGATTTGTAAACCCTGGTGAATTTTAATTGTTTTAATGATGGATCAATAAATACCTGATAGAGATGGTAAGATATCGACTATTTTTATTATCGATGGTTATTTTTTGTGTAGAAACAAACCACTGCCGAAGTCATAGAACGAGATGTGGCATTGAACACGATAAGTTTTATTTATGTAAATGTAACACTTTGGGTTGTAAATTAAGTCAAATCTACTATAAGGATTAGTTTGCCAAAGGTTAAAATTTTATTGTGCAAAAAATAAAAAATATATAATTAAATAATTTGATTCCAGTTTGCTAAAAAATAGTTATTCCCCCAAATAATTTAATTTTAATAGATTGCGTATGTCAGTGATCTACGTTCATAGAATGATTTTAAACATTTAAATAATAAACCTTATTAAAGAGAATTCTATAAACATTTTAGAAAAATAAGGCATGGTTAAAATTTGTTTTAAGAAAAATGGGATTAAAAAATATGCATAAATGCTTACTGAAATAAACGAACTTTTATACAACAATCATTTGGTGGAATTAGTTGATTCTAACGACATTTAATAATATTCCCCTTATACTGTTATACTCTTGTTTACATAATATTCTATAATCTGCTCATTTTGGTTTGAAAATATAAATTAAAAAAGTCAATAACCATGTTTAAAAAAGCCGTTGGCCCATGAAGAAAATTTTTTATTTGTTTTTGCTTATGTCATTCTCAACCGAAAATGAACAGATTAAAGCTAATTTTATTGCAGCTACTGCGTCTTTTTTAAATGAAAATCTTCTCCTATTTATGAATTTGTTGAAACGGAAAACAGCTTAAAATCAGTAATACCTAAATTTGGCGAATTGGGTGGATGTTGTTATAATCCGTATTGGTTTTTTTGAGCTGTATCCCAGAAAATTGAGGCTAACTCTTTCCTGGTCGATTTCTAGTTCCTAACTGGCATCGCAGCAAGAAGTAATGGGTTTACACCACTCCTTAGTCTCTTGTTGTAATTAAAGATTATGGCGGTAAATCCAAGTCTCATCTATAGTAATGAAACGACATACAAAGTTCTCTTTTCTTTCTAATACGGTTGAAATGTAGCTAAAAGGATCACATTTGAATATGTTTTTGTTTTATTGTTAGCGAATGCTCATTCATTGTGGACATAAATTTCTAAAACCCAAAACTACAACCTAGATACTCTTTACAGTCCCTAATGAATCCCCTAGGGCTTTCACTAAATCTTCCTAATTAATCGACAATTTTCCAAAATCATATCCTATATTTTTGCTACATATGCTGTTGTTATTGCACTTTTACATCCTTTACGTAGATCGTCCTTAAGACTTGTACGACTACGTTTTAATTCAGAACTTTATCATTTTACTGTTCCCTAATTGAACATGTAGAGTCCTTATATACTTTAAACAATCGTTCGTAAATTTGTTTTATTGTTACATCTTCCAAAAATAAGAATTTTATCACTGTACGGTATTCAATTTCTACGAATGAGTTAAAAGATCTACATGAAACTTCACCCGTGTTTATAAAAAAAAGTACAATCATTCTTACAAAAATAAAAGAAAGAACCAGCGTTGTAGCTATCGGAGCGCTAGGCGGTGCAGTGCACCGGGCCCCCAAGTTCATGAGGACCCTTCGGTCCCTTAAGCGACCTTCGGAAGAGTAAAATAAGTATTGTAATCACATGAAGAATTTTCGACTTTTTAGCTCTTTGCTACAGAAATCTCTAATTGCTTGATCTAAACTTGCAACAGGGCTTACAGTATGGCAACTTAGTTAAAAAAAATGAAATTTGTAGGAAGAGCCCCTAATGCCCATAATCATGCACGATAAATCACGAATGGAAGTTTACATATACTTTCTTTACAGTCGCTACAAAATAAAAAGTAGAACATAACTTGGTATGAAATCGTCGAAACATTAAAATAATAACTAGGAAATTATTGGGTTTTAAAATAGAACATTAATTTGATGAGGGAGTTATTCATTATAATTAGGGCAGTACATATCTTTAATATGCTTCAGTATGAATTCCAAAACATCTAAAACCAGAGTTAAGCTCTCGATTTTTTTTATCTAGTCTTATAACTGATGGTACTCTGAATCTCATAGATTAAAATTTATTCCACATAATTATTTTAATTAAAATCCATTATAATCATAATTAATCATATTGTAATTCATTTATTTTTTTATTTATTTGAGCAAACTATGTGCAAATATTTCCAGATTACGTTAGTGTTTTCTTTTAGTGCTACATAATGTAGACATTTACGGTATCCCTGTTGCAAAGTAGGTATTTTTAGTCTAGTATAAATTGTGTTGTTTTTATTTAAATATTATCCACTGCATTACACTGCATTACCGCTGACGATAAAGAACTTAAAATTGAGTAGCTCTGCACCTTTAAAGTATTTATATTTTAACCAGTACAGATAGGGCATTAGTAACCTATTTGCCCCAAAGCTCTTGGTTACGTAGCTACGCCACTGGGACGAGCTCAACAACACCATCTTTTATTGGCCGACGAAACTTATCGAACAATGTGGTATCTTAAGGTGAGTAAAAAATTTATTGTAATGTGTCAACTGTCACTGTTAGACCTATCCATGCCATGGCAACTTTAATTACCGTAACATATACTAAAAATAGTAAAAATTATTTTTTCCTAAACTCACCAGAGGCTCAACAAAACTTCGCAAATTATCGCAAATGCGTGTTGCGTCACTCGATGACATTTTTGATTTTGAATTTTAAGTATTGTGGATTTGTATTGGGTTTAGTGTTTTTTATTTGAATTCCAGCATTTTTTTTGTACTCTTTTATTAATTGTGATTTTTTTTGCCATGGTTTTTAACTGCTGTGTAAATGGCTGTAACAATTATAATAAGGATGATCAAACGCATATTTTAAAAGATCAAGGGGTAAGTAAAAAATATCCTAGCATTCATGCCTGTGCTAATAAATATTTATTTTTGTTAAAATAATTGGCCTAAAATGCCCAGTGTTTATTCCAAATTTATTTTCGTTTTCCCCTAAAATTGTCTTCTTGACTCTGGGTTGTAGTAGAAAACTCAAAAAGTAAAATTTTGTTTTAGCTGTATGATATTTGGATTAATGCAATTAGTCGAGAAGACTTAAAGGTCAAGCCTATGGAAAAAGTCCGAAAGTCATACCTTATTTGTACTATTCATTTTAGTCCAGAAGCTCGGTATGTTGGGAAACCAGAAATAAATCTACCTTATAACCGGATACAATTCCGTCTTTGTTTCTTAGTACTTCTTGCAGGAAAAGAGGTGGGTTTAATTAATTCTTAGGATTGTAATTTACCTTTTGATGTTTGTATAATATTATTATAGAATAAATTATAATAATCAATAGTGTTTCTAAAAATATATGAATTAAAAAAAATTACAATTGTTTGTTTTTTGTTGTTTCTATTTCAATTAAAAATTAAATTATAAAAACGAAAATTTGGAACAACCCGCCACATTTTGTTGGGTGTTATTTCCTAAACCCGCCAGGTGGCGTTGGCAGCAATGATCAAATATAAGGTTAAAAGTTTCCTATCTATTCCCATAATAGTAATCCTTTATCTATGGACCTATCTTTTAATAAAAAGTCAGCACTAACTTATTGTTTTTTTTATTTAACATCCTTTATAAACTCTGTTTCCAAAAGCTACGGCGATAATTCAATTTTCAAGCATCCGATTCATAAACACATTAACTTACTCGATTGGTTTATTTCAAATTTCAACGACTTATCGGCAGATAACTTTCACCCAATATACCCCTAACTCTCGGTTAAATAAGGGTAGTTTTTGCTCAAAATAAAGCCCTGATTTATTTGTATTGTGCTGTCAATTGCAAAACAAGTGAATAGCGGCCGGATTTTGCGATTTCAATTGGTAATATTGTTTTCTGTTTGTGCGTGAGGCCAGAGTGGATTTTGAGTGGTTTTTGATGCTTTTAGTGGCGTTATTTACTGTTCAGTTTTCAGCTGAATGTTTCGATAATATCGTTAGAAATGATGTACTAATAATAATAATATAAATATATTTATAAATTCCCAAAAATGCGCTATTATAATTTTTTTCACAATAGGCACAGTTTTACACACATACGAGAATTCTAGTAAAAGTTCCTATGATAAAAATTATTTTAAAATATTAATAAAAGTTATCATAGTATTTTTGGTAAGAGTTAATTAGTTTGTGTTTTATATGATTAATACTAAACAGACAGCCAAGCGTCACTGGGGCACTAGTAAACCCAAGGTAACGTCCAAGCTGACATGGGAATGCCAAAAAGAACTGGAAGTCTTGGGAGAACGCAACAGAGTAACTCTTGTGGGTACCAGGACATTCGGGAATAGAAGGCAACGAAAAAGCGGATGAGCTAGCGAGACAGGGATCATCCGCACCATACTTTGGACCAGAACCTGTCTTTGGAGTGACCAAAACCACAGCACGAGGGCAAACCAGGGAATGGATCCGAAACAAACACGAGGAATACTGGGAAAACCTCAGTAGAATTAGACATGGAAAAAGCTTCATAAGGGGCCCATCCAAAAAAAAAGAAGGAATAACTACTCAGACAAAGTAGGAAAAGACTTCGCATAACGATAGGGGTGCTAACAGAGCACGATAGCCTAAGAGGACACCTACACAAGATAGGCTCATACATTGGGGACCCAAGTTGCAGAATGTGCGACGAGGGGGAAGAAACAGCTCACCATATCCTGTGCGAAGGTGAAGCATTGAATCACAAAAGACAGGCATTATTTGGTTAACCGAAAATGAGCCCACAGGAATATATCAACCAACCAGTCTGGGAATTATACAGACTTGTGGAAGGAACGAGACTAATGGGAGGATTGGTTTAAAGGATAATTGGAGATTAGGCACAAAAAGCCCAAAAGGCTGCGCTGCCTCCGGTAGTGAATAAAGACGGCTCCCAGGGAAGAAGAAAAAGAAGAATACATTTTAGTATAACTGCCTTTAGAATTTATGTAAAACACATGCACACAAACGCTAATTTTGTTAACAGCTATGAATGGATTAGCCTAACATAATTTGGAAAGGTAATAAAATCTATGAAAATATCCTACAAGTGGAAATTTGTTAAAACTTAAAAACAGCTAATAATCAGTAAATACCTAAATTTGGCGAATGGGGTGGATGTTGTTATATTCCGTAATGGGTTTTTGAGCTGTATCCCAAAAAACTAAGGCTTCTTCTTGGTCGATTTCTAGATCCTAACTGGCATCGGAGCAGAAGTAATGGGTTTACACCACTTTTGTTTTAATTCAGAATTATGGTGATAAATCCCAGTCTCATCCATAGTGAGGAAACGACATACAAAGTTTCCTTCTCCTTTCTAATACGGTTGATATGTGACTGGGAGGGACACATTTAAAAGTGTTTTTGTTCCATTGTTTGCGAATGCTGCATCAAATTGTAAACATAACTTTCTGAAAACCAAAACTTTAGCAAAGATACTGCTTACACTCCCTATAGTACAGAAAATAAGGCATTTTGCCTACGAATTTTTTTGCCCTGCATGGATTTACCTGAAATTTTCACAGAAGGTAGGGAATAGCCCAAGGATCAAAGTTTATATCATGCCGAGGTGTGCTTTTATCCTGGGGTGGTTGCCACCCCATCTTGGGGGTGGAAATTTTGTATTAGATTTTAGCTACATAAATCGATAAAAAAAGTAATTTTAAGTAAAAAATGTTTCATATATTTTTTTCGTGAAACTAATATTTTTCGAGTTATTCGCGATTGAAAGCAAGTTTATCGACCAAAAAATCTACGTTTTTAATGGGTCTTTCACGAATAA
>JAHBCN010018746.1:0-16697 GCA_019359885.1 Listronotus oregonensis
TGTACAGATAGAGAAAGTACTTTTTTTAATACAATACAGTTTAATTTTTTTTTTAGTTAAAATTTCAAAAGGATCGGAATGAACCAAAAAAAAAAAAAAAATTAAATAAAATATTCGTGCCACCATGTTATCCCCCATTGCCTCGAGGTACATGAGAAGATTTAGAATTAATTTTAAGATGAATCGCAATTGGTATACTTGTACCAAAAAAATATTGTTATTAGCGGAATGTTTGGCCACAATCACTTTTTTGCTTATATCACTTTTATTACTTATTTTATTAAAAATGTGTATATAACCTATTTTATAGAGCTTATTAAAAAGCATATTTTTTGTTTAATATATTTTTTGGTAGCTCTTTTAGTTTTTGAGATATTTGCGTTTAAATTTTTTATTCAAATCGTTAATATCTCAAAAACTAAAAAAACTGCGAAAAATGTTATTAAACAAAAATTACGTAGTTGTATTGGACCAATAATTTTAATTTAAACTTTTTTCCCAAAATCAATAGTTTTCGAGTTATATTGAAAAAAACGATTTTTTACGATTTTTCCTAGGTAAAAAATGCAATTTGAACTCGCTGAGCTGAGGCAGCAGTGCGGCATTGAATTGACTATAGTTTATAATAATATAAAAAAATATGCGTTTCTCTTATTGGCCAGCTTTTTTGCGGTGGCCTTCCTGCCCAAAAAGGAAATTGATGCATTTTCATTTTGCGGACCCAGAAACGTATAAAATTAATAGGAGCTAGTGGGAGTTCAAAAAACTTACATAGTTTAAAATGAAAATTAAAAAATTAAATTTACACAATGCTCTAAACATGGGAGGGTCTAAAATTCACCACAATAATAGAATTAGCCAATGAATATTGGCTGGGTACCATTTTTTTGAAGCTGTGCAATTTTTTTATAATAACTTATGTATAAAAACAATGTAGGTACTTTATGAAAAACGGCATCACCCTAAATCAATTGTGCATTGAACGTACTTAAACGGTGTTGAAAATAGTTCGCTATCTTTTAATATATTTGACTTATAAAGACTAAAAATCTTCTATATGCAACAATTTTAGCTAATTAGTTGGTTAATGCTAGCAAGGAAATACGTATTTTTACAAAATATTATTGTAAACAATGTAAATCCTAGAGTTTTCTTAAAATGGCAAATGAGGCACACAAACATATTTTATCCACGTCAAGGATTGTCTTAAAAGTATCGTTAAAGCTGAAATAAGCGCACTTCTCCATAACAGCATAATTATTCCTCCCTTGTAGCTCCCAACAGAGCAACACAAAGTACCACTCTTATCCATTCCTTTAAAGTTCACCTGGAGAACTTCTCACTTTTCCCACGTCCAGATCCCTTAAATATTAAGTATTTGGAACAAGCTGGCTGCGGGGCTATTTTCATTTTACAAGCTTTAATTTAACTTGCAATGTTTGTATGCTTGTTAAAGTCAAATCTTGCAACCGAAATTTAAAGCAGTTATCCTTAACCGAATTAGCTGAAATTTTGCTCACACGTTTAGTTTGGATGACAATGCATGGTTAGTTAAGTGACGCCATTCTACAACCAACATGGCCGACCGCCCAAGATATTGGACTAGTTATTTTTAGGAGCGACTAACTAGAGAAAAATATTCCATAACCTGCGCATGTGCAGCGGAATGTACGTTTGTCTGGCGAGCTTCTTGACAGTGTTGACATATGAAACATGCTTTATTATGCAGGGACTCGGCGCGTAATTTAAAAAATGGCCTTTTTTTCTAAATAATGCATTTAAGGTAAAATACATTTAATGTAAAAAACAAATCATGGGTCTTTTCTAATACGTCTCCGCATTTTTAAGTCTGAAATATACTTGGGGAAAATAAAAATCCGCTTTTGTCTAAATTTGTCTAATTATTGTAGAAGTATTTGTAGAAGTTATAAACAAAATTTTAACAACGTATTAGAAAAAACCCGGGGAATATATAATTACACTTAAAAAAATATATAACTTCTACCATATTAAAAATTATAAAAATTTTGTTAATAGCTTCTATGTAGGCATAATTAAGACACATTCAAAAGCCCTAAGTTCTAGTCGGTCATGGTTAATTCTGGTTAGCAATGCGGCTTTTTATTTTCCCCAATTATATTTCAGACGTGAAAATGCGGGGACGTATTAAGAAAGATCCCAAATTATTACATTACATGTAATTTTTTATAAGCATGTTTCATGTGTCAACTCTGTCAAGAAGCTCGCCAGCCATATGGATCCGGGGTGTCTCTAGGCGCGAGTAGCCAAGACAAACGTACATTTCGCTGCACATGTAGTTCAGTAAATGAAGGGAAAAAGCTGTAAATAAATCTGTACAGTTTTCCCTTGTGGCGCAATTCTTAGGTCTTTGGAGATACTTTCGAGCGAAAAAAAGTTTATCAACATTAACAGGTGGGAAATGACTGAAAATGGCCCCTCAAGGCCCAAAAAATGGGTTTCCCGCTAATATCTGTCAAAATATGCGAATTGAAAAATTTTTGTTTAGAAAAAAATGAAGATCGCATTGTAGTCTACAAAAACGGTACTTATAGTTTTTTGCGAAAAATTGATAGTTTTCGAGATAACGAGACCCAAAAGTCCCCTCATTTCAGCTGCCGCTCTACCGCTAGAATGCCGCTATCTTAATTACTTGGGCAATAACGTACATTTTTAAATCATTCAAAGTTCATCGGAATGGAAAAACCCGTACTATGATTGCATATGAGTTTGGGTTTATTCTGATTTTTCTAGAATATTAAAAAAAGCGGTCAAAGTTTTTTTACAGTATTTTGAGAGTATCTCATTTATTTATTGATATTTTTGAAAAAAAAATGGTTTGTTATTAACATTTCTTTTTTATAATGAGACCTTAGCAAGTGTTCAATTATCCCAGAAAATTTCCTTCACCATCTTTCTTGCGTTTTGATAAAAAATTGTTTTGCCCATCTGCATTTTTAGCCATTTAGCCACATCTATCCAGTGTAATATTTTAGGGATTTTTCAACGGCCGTTTTTGCGAAAAATACTGGTGTTGGAAAAAAATGGTGAGAATCATTTTTGTAGATTTTGAGGTGATCTTCATTTTTTGTCTAAACAAAAATTCTTTAGTTCGCATATTTTGGCAGATATTCGCGGGAAACTCATTTTTGGGACATCCGCGAAAACCTAAGAATTGCGCTACGAATGAAGACTGTACAGATTTATTTACAGCTTTGGGTACTGTTAGGTCTTCAGTTATTGGACTAATGCGCAGGTTATGAAATATTTTTCTCTATACCTAATATCCAAAATTTCTGTCAGTGACTAATTTAATACCGGCCACCCAACGACGAAGCCGCTGAATAAAAATCTAACACTAGTAAATGATTTTTAAGCCTATGATATACTTTTCCGCTAAAATAATAGTGAACCGGCCAAAACTTTCATCGCCACGTTGTCATAATTCGCGAGAATAAGTTACCAGCCAGCGATCGCATTTAAAATAGCACGCCAATATGTATTGAAATCATTGTTATCGAGAAGACAATAAATCTGGCAACACACATCCCTTAGTTTACAACTTGAAGAAACTAGAAAATAAGCGTATCGACAGGGTTTTCGTGCTGTTCTTATTTAGTTATTATTGATTATGGACAGATTTTGTAAGTTTAAATTTTAATTGCTATACAGGGTATTTTCTAAATTTTGTAAATTTCTAGTTTTCGTCGTATATAGATATTGTTTTGTGACAATTTTATTAAAGATTATCTTATTTAGTGTATATAATTGTATATAAAGATTTATTGTTGTTAAGTGCTTTTAATTCAGTAAACTATGAATATTAACCAACCTTTAACTAGTAATTCGCCTACAAAAAAAATCAGTTGACGTTAAAAGAACGAAAAATGGTTAAAAATGTTTACCATGTGATTCGGGAACGAAATCCTGAACTAACCACTTTGGATGCTGCAGAGATATGTGCAACTTTAACAAAAGTTTTTTCGCGTACGGTATTCAGAGTTTTAAAAGGCAATTAAACAATATAAGTAATTATTCGGATAACTGGAAAATGCGATTTTTTCGCTATTTTTTGCACACTCCCTACTTTCCAATTGTTAAACATGAATCAGAAGTTGTTTTTTTTGGCCGCCTCTCATAGTATTTCAAAAGAATAATAATTAAATTTTTTAATTACATTTTACGACATATTTCTTTAAATTCTGTCATTTGTACGAAAACATATTTAAAAAGCTCATACTATTTTAATATTAAAAAAAAATCATTCAAAAAGTACGGATAAAAAACCTTAATTTTCAATAAAAAGTAGGTAAAAGGTTTAAGTCCAGTTTCTGTTTGACCTCCGAACAGTAAAGTTGCGCGATAAAAAGCTACATAGCTTTTTCCGGGAAGGGCAGCTGGCGGCGCTGTATCTAGTGATTTTTACCCTCGGGGATCAAGGAGAGACTCTAGCCGAATAGTGGAGTTCTTCTTCTGGAGCTAAGCGCTGTGAACGGAAGATTCCTATAACCTGTCCCTTTCTGTTTTTTGTGGGGGCACGAGGTCTCTTTCAAATGGCGGAAGGTGGATGCGCGCACAGCAGGAAGCGGCAGCACTGACAGAAAGCAGTTATACGTAATACCAGTAGCAGTTTCTGGTCGGACCACTATTATTTGTGCCTTGCATAGATAAGAAATTTATTTGAAAAGTTAAGATAATTTCGTGAAAAATTCCTGGGAAAGGAACAGATTCTTAGTGGCCACGTGATGGTTCCGAGCCAGACAAACACGTGGCCACCCCTAATGAGCTGGCAGGAAAGGAGCCCGTAGGGTCCAGAGCCAAAAATCATATTAACCAACCAACCAGTTGCCAAGTTGTAATAGTTTTCTTTGTGACATTGTTATAAGACATGCGGATCTTGCTTCGCTCGGCCAGCAATGTTTGATCAAAAATATCCATTAAATATGGAACTCGAAAGACCCGAAATAGTTATTGGATTCTACAAGCTGATGATTTCAGGGCTTTCGTGTTCCTTATATAGTGGATATTGTTGATGCAGCAATGCGTGCAAATATCGTATTTAATATTGAATTTGCAAGATCGGTGCTGAATTGGCAAGTCGGTGTAACTTGGATTGTCTATGGTTTTGTTTTTACGTCTTTTTTAATTTATGTTAAGACTGAAATTTTATTATTTTTTTCATGTAGCATAATTAAATTGGAGAAGGTGAAATGAAAGTAAAAAATGTTTTTTTTTTTGAAAAACTATGAGAAATCGCCAAAAAACCCAAATTTGTGTTCTATGACCACAAAATAGAAGGTGTGAAAAATTTAGCAAAAAAAAAACAATTTCCATTAATCGGAATAAAAACCAAAATAATTTAGGCTTGTTACTAATTTAAAGGGTTGATGAAAATGTAAGAAAATAACTTTTGTTTGTAAAACATATTTTCATGATTTGACGAAATTTTATCATTTATTTTCTGAAATGCACACGCCACTGGAATTGATTCCCCTAACGCCGCACAACCCGGGGCACTCCAAACGCGAGCGATGCGTCATTGACAGAAATTTTGGACTTGAGGTACAAGTTAGTCGCTCCTTTATTTTTGTGCACTCTCATGATATAAGTATCAAATAAAAAGGTTTGCTAAGAAGAATACGAAAAATAAATTGACGTCACTCTAAATCCATTATGGCGGATGGTTGGCAACATCGAGGAAAAGTTTTAATTATATGCATCTTTTGACAACTGGTTCACGTAATAAAATAATTTTGCAATAAACAATGATTCAATTTAAAAGGAGTACTTATAAGTGTATTATTTCAATACTACCCAAAGAGACGACCAGTTTAAGAAATAAAACTATTTCCATAACACCCTGTAATTATGTAGATAGCGTAAACCATAAATACTTTTTTTGAAAAATATAAAATATTTATTATAGATTATTCACTTTCATTTTACTGTCAATAAAAGCTTAGCTATAGCCACAGCTAACTTTAAAATATTGCGTATAAAGCCTATTTCAATTAAATGACGTTTATTACGTTGCAGACATTTTTAATACAACCACTTGAAAACGTTATATTACAATAATATTAATCTTGATGAATGAATATGTTTTTTTCTATTATTTATCACACAAAGATTAGATTAAAAAGGTCAAAACAATAAAGAAAATATTGCACAAAATTTAAGCATTTGTCTGTTTTTAAGAAATTTAAAACCAAATTAACTTATATAAACTATTTACTAAGATCTGCTCCATAGACTTGAGATGATAGGTGCCTTGTTGAATTGTTAACTATACAGGGTGTCCCAAAAGTAATAGGACACAGAGTAACAGCAGATTCCTGATTTCAAAATAATGCAATTTACGTAAACTTGCCTTATCCCAAAGTTGATAATGACTAAGATACAGGGTGTCAGACTTTTAATTTTGTTTTTGTTTTTTCGTAATAATTCTTTAACTAAATGACATAGCTATACAAAATTGGGGAACTGGGGGTTCTTTGAGGCAAGAAATTCAAATTCGTCCATGCTTTTGATGTTGCTAATAGGGTGCGCCACCTACGGCCCACCTCACTTGTTTTAGATGGCATAACTTTTTTTTAGCTTAGTATATTGACCTGTTTATTAAAAAATAAGCTACTATAATTCACTGTGCATATAAAATGCATACCTCATTTAAGTATCTAAAAGTAACTGTTTTCAAGATAAACGCACTTTAAAGGACCCCGCAATTTTCTTATGGCTAATAAGTTTGGGTCAATTGTTTTTAAACTTTGCTTTGTAATAGTTTTTAACTAGCTGATTAAAAGTCTCCATGGGCCCAAAACCCGAAAACTCCTCTAACCCCCCCAAAATCACCTTCAAAGGTCACTCGAGGTTTGGGGACCTTTAAGGGTGATTTTGGGGAGTTAGGGGGATTTTCGGGTTTTGTGCCCTTGGAGACATTTAATTAGCATGTTAAGAACATATTACTTTGCAAAATTTGAAAACAATTGGCCAAAATTTATTTTCCATAGGAAAATTGCAGGGTCCTTTACGTGCGTTTATCTCGAAAACAGTTGCTCCTAGAGACTTAAATGGAGTATACATTTTTGATGCGGAGGAATTACAGAAACTTATTTTTTAATAAACAGGGCAATATACTAAGCTTAAAAAAAGATATGCCATCTAAAAGAAGTGGGGTGTAGGCTGTTGCTGGCGCCCTCTACTAGCAACATCAAAAGCATGGACGAATTTGAATTTCTTGCCTCAAAGAATTCTCAGATCTTGGACCGCTATGTCATTTAGTTAAGAAATTATTATGAAAAAACAAAAACAAAATTAAAAGTTTGACACTCTGTATCTTAGTTATTATCAAGTTTGGGATAAGGCAAGTTTACGTAAATTGCATTATTTCGACCTAAGGAATCTGCTGTTACTCTGTATCCCATTACTTTTCGGACAGTCTGTATAAAGTTACCAAAGGGCAGTCCCTGACAAAACTCCTAAGGATAAAAAATTAGTTTGTTCTTTATTTTTGGTTTATAAATAGACATGAGAATATATACTACCCCACGCGGGGTTTAATTTGGAATACATACGAAGTATACAGTAAGTTGGTCGAATACGTTTCTTATTCTCTATTTAGTGTCAATATTTTTTATATTCTAGCAAGGGACTAAATATATAGACGTTATTGTAGTAATAATGAGATAAACACTATTTAATCTACATAACAGTTTGTCATTTCTTAGGCAAAAAAACATACATTGATGCAAATAAGTAAGTTTGTATTTTAATTAAAGAAATATTTATAATAATGTTTTACCAATCCAGCTATCCTAAACAAAAATAAAAGAGCAGCTTCAGTTTCGAACTGACAAAAATACACCTTCTAACGAAAAACTTTGTTATCAATATGGACAAGCTTTGGAAAATTTTCTTTTTTGTACCATTATTTCATGCATAATTTTTTGCTATTATTGTGATTTATAATTTGGCACGTGAAATTTATTTTCTACTTAGTTCTACATAAACTTCGAATTTCAAGGTATTCTAATATCAACTTGCGCAGTTGTTTTTACGAGTTCTGTGTAAGGGTGGTTGCACCCCATCAAAACCACCCCTTGGAGTGACAGAAATGGGAAAATTTTGCCCCGGGGATCATCTCTTGAGGGTTTTTGGGGTCGCTGATTACGAATCCGCGGCCAAAAAGCGTGTGAGAGTTTGTTTGGGTTTTTTTGAAATTAAAAAAAAAATCTGGAAAAACGATTTTATTACCCTAGTAATTTATTTTTTCAATAGTTTAGCTACTTTACAACCAAAATTCGCACGCATGTTATATTAAAAGTTTGTTGTAACTAGACTTTGGATTTGTAATCAAGCTATCCCGAAAATCCCTGAAAGACGATTTTCGAGGTAAAATTTTAAATTTCTCCATTTCTGTAACCCCTAGGGGTGGTTTTATTGGGGTGTAACCACCCTTACGCGGTTTTGTACCCCGGATTCGTAATCAGCGATCCCGAAAGACGATTTCTGAGGTAAAATTTTGAATTTTTAAAATTTCCCCGTTTGTCTAACACCTAGGGGTGGTTTTAATGGGGTGCAACCATCCTAACTTGTTTTTTGGATTCGTAATCAGCGACCCCAAAAACCCCCGATAGAGGATTTTCAAGGTAAAATTTTGACTAGGGGTGGTTTTGATGGGGCGCAACCAGCCTCACCCAATTTTTGACCGCAGATCCGTAATCACCGAACCCCGAAAACCCCGAGAGACGATTTCCGAGGTAAAACTGTAAATTTAAAAAAATGTTCATCAGTTTTACTATTGAGGATTATTTGGGGATGGGAAAGTACCCTAATTTTTTGATTTTTCATTGCAAGGCAGACGTTAGTGGTGATGAATGTTTTTGAGGGTCTACAGAACACGTAAAAAAACAAAAAAAATCAAATCGGAGCTTGTTATCAACTTTTCCACATTCTACAGTATTTTCCGGCTTATTTACTGGGCTACAAGGTTTACTTAAAACAAAAAACTGAATTTCAAAATACAGGGAAAAATCTTAAAATTGGGGACATGTTAATATAACATTTTTGTCTTATTTTTAGAAAAGGAATGTCCAATTAAGCCACGGCATATGTTTTTTGAATCACGCTGTGTATGTATAAGGAAAAACATTTAAGTAAGAAAAAAAACAAAATTGCCTTAATTACCAATAAAAAGGTATTAAAAACTAGAAGGTAAAATTAAGGGTATTTTTTGGTTGCATGATTGCTAATTTAATACAATCTAAAGTAGGTATACCTTGTAGTAGTAGACTTTTATTTAGACATCATTCATAAAGGAAATGAATGTGAAAGGTGAATAAACAGAATTTAACTGCTTGAAAATAGAAAAGTATTTTAAGTACCTACTTAAGTAGGTATTATTACCTACCTATCAATTTATATATTTTTATTCGTCGCACATTTGTATGTATAATGCTGACTTTTTAATTTATAAGGAATACGTATTAAAACTGAAACACTAAATCATTAAAACAATTATTTTAAGGTCTTGTTTTTTATTTGTCTTTTAGTATAAATAGGATAAAAAACAGGAGCCGCTCAAAACATTATTTATTTATTTATTTGTTCAGGATACAAAGGACTAGAGTTCCAAAAAAGTATCCACTATATACAGTTATTCTTAAAAACAAGGTTTACAAAAAAAAATGTGTTCAGGTCTTTACATTTTACATTACAATTAACAGATATATATGTGTTTAATAATTTTAGGTGGAATAAGCTATGCTTGTTAACTATTATAATCTAAGAAATGAGATTTTATTTGTTTTTTGAATACATTTTGAATCATTGAAAAGACATTTAAGTTCTTACAGTGAGTGTTAAATTCAGAGTGCATTCCTATTATAGGTGTTCTGTCGCAAATCTGTCCGGCAGAAAGGTATATTAAACAGGACTTTAAATAAATACAGATGAAAAGAAGGGTCTAGTCTTTTATGGGCAAGGCCATATTTTCAGAAATTTGTTTTAATAGACTTGATTTGTTTCGAGTGTAAGTATTTATAATGGGGGTTCCATATTATAACCGATACAAAAGACAACTTTCTACACAAATTGTAATAAAAAGGGTTTAACTAGTCTTAAGTCTAAAACTCTTTGCATTTCTATTTATAAAATTCAGCTTTTTTATTTGCCTCACCCATTTTTTTTCGAAATGTGGTCTAAAAAAAACCACTGTATCTAAGGTAACGCCAAGGTCTTTGATATTAGTGACATTTTCTAATTCGTGGTTGTGTATAGATTAAAGTTAATTTATTGGTTTGTTTTTTAAGTTTAAAAAAAGCTAATATTTTCGCAGTAGGCGAAGAGTATATCCAGGACCTCTTGGAGCTCGTGGCAGTTCTCAATTGCGGTAATTTGACGAAATATTTTTAGGTCATCAGTGTACAGAAGGAATTTGAAGCTGGAGAATTCCTTAATATTAATATAAATAAAGAAATAGAGAGATCCCAGGTGGCTCCCTGGTGACACACCTAAAGTGGCTATAAAGTCTGCGATGATAGATTGGAAAACCCATGAAAATCCTGCGCTGACACCCAACTCAGCAAGTCTCTCCCCCAAAGGTTTTAATGATCTTTTTTCAAAAAAACCGCGAAGTCAGTTAGACCCAAAATCCTTGGCTTTTTATCAATTGTTTGACAATCCTGTTGAAATAAAGAGGGTTTGTCTCCAGGCCCTGTTAGGGGGTTTAAAAACTTTTTTTCAATGATTTAAAACACTGTTTTTAAAAATCCCTCAATCTTTTTCCCCATTTTTAAAGATTGAAAGTTTAATTATAGAGCGATTTAGCAACGTCGGCTCTATACCCACTTTTTATATAGGGGTTTTATAATATGTGACTTCCCCCTCTTTCTGGGAAAAATTCTGTTTTTTAGCGATAAATTAAAAATTATTGATAGTGGAACAGATAAATTTTATACATTTATTTTTTAAAAAATGGAGGGAAAGCCGTTTAGGACGAGACCCAAAACGCCGTAGGAACCGACTTTTCCTCTGTCATCCGTTTTAGGTGAAAACTTTTAAAAAAAAAACTGCGGAGTTACTTACAGTCTGGCCAGCGAAAGCAAACATTAAAAATAAAATTACTATTTTAAAATATTCGTTTAAAAAAATTTTAAATTTGTTTTTTTTGGTAAAAAAAATTCATACCCATATTTTTTAACGTATAAATATGGAAAAAAAAATTAAGACAAGTAACGTGGAAGTAAGGTTCTTGCTAGTTAATTTTTCAAAGACATCAATATATTTTAAACAATAAATGTGTAAGAATATTAATAGCAGTGTTAATTACAAGCAACTTTTTATTAGAAATGTATTATCGTCCTATATTAAATGTATGATAATTATATTTTTCAGAAAAATATTCATTAAAAAATATTGTTTGTAAAAAGAAAGTAAAGAAGTTCTGAAATTGTTACAATTCCAGGCTATCACGAAATTGCTAAATAAGATAACTTTTTAAATTCATATGATGCATTTTTATTTTGTATCAAAAAATAGGTCGGAAGTGGTTTGGTTAAACTATTAATATGAACTATTTACATTAGGTTGTTGAGAATCACATCAAGATTTATACGGGAAATAGCAATTATAAAAATTGTTTAGCCGGGTGGGGATGCTACCGCTGTTGAAGCAGCTGCTGCCAGCCCTTTAGGTGGAATTGTTTCAGTGAGCATGTCTATGCTCCTGAATATTTTTTCTCTTTTTTCTAATTTTAAGACTTTACAATCCAATTTATTTTATTTAGGCATCTAGGTTCTGGGAAGTGAAATATGATTGGGTAGGTATATCAGTTAGTCTCCTGCATCTTACTTGTAGAAAAACTTATGGAATTCCAAAACATTTGAGTTATTTTTAAAAATTAAATAAGGTAAATAAAAAATGTTCTTTTTTTGCTCTTGCTTCAATAGGACCTCTAAGATTCATTTTCGAAAATTTCACTTTTAAGCTGTCAATATGAAAATAGTTAAAGTTAAGTATAAAATGTCACTTAATTTTTTTCAAGTGTTTTTTTGGATATTTTCCAGTCAATTGACTTTTTTTAAATAGAAACCTCTATTTTTTTATTGAAGAATGGAAAAATAAAGAAAATTCTGAATTTAATGAGTATAACAGATTAAAGATCAAAAATCATCAAGGTTTCATTTCAGAGGTCATACACCTGGTAAAAATATGAAAACTTAAAAAATAATCTGGAAACGTAGAGCAGTTAATAACAAACTGGTTGCGCTTTAAAGTTCAAACTAGTGGGCATTTTTTAAAATAAATCTACCTTCAAACCCATAATACAACAAATAAAAGTCAACATCTATGCTCCAATAATTTAATTGAAAAAAATGTTAATAGTCAATAAAATAACATTTGGTTCACTCACTGAAAATTGCTTCCATCTTTTCTCTCTCTTTTGTAAACTCTGACAAATCTCTCATAGAATGCATCTTGTATCAGCGTAATCTTTAAATTGATCTCCACTGTTTTAAATTTGAAATTTTGCATGGTTAAAACTGCCTATTACTTTTTTTATTACACTTTAGTAGTGTCTTAGCATCAAAGCACTCTATGACTTCGGAAGCCTGATCCATAGATTTTTGTGCTAAACCTAATCTTAGGTAGGATCTTTTAACAGCTAAAAATAATATATCCATATTTGATCTTATAGTCTTCCTCATTTTAGGTACATAGTAACAATTTTGCCTGCAAAAAACATCTATTGAGAAATGAATAAAGAATTTACGTTACGAGCTGAAATAGAGTATAATAATCCTTACCGTCTAGATGTTACGGACACGGCGACAGAGCCGAGTCCAGAATTTCTAGACGAGTACTGTGTTGTTCGGCAAATGTCACCTGGCGTTTTATTCATGTAACAACTATTATTTAATATTACTAATTAAAGTAAATTGAGTGTAGAATATGGATAATATAAATGTGCTCAGTATTGTCAAAATAAGGTTTATTTTCAAATAATTTCAAACTACATTATTTACCATTCTAACGTTTATAAGTAATTTTGTATAATTTGTATTATTTAAAATTGTTTCAAAATTAAACCTGTATTCATTAAAAATACTAAGTTTCACTCTCAGTTACTTTACTGGCCTAGTGATATAATGTATCTTTTCTCAGGACTCAAACTGACCACGTAAGATAGTATTTTAGGTACAGTCCGAAATAAAAAATATTGATTAAAGTTCAGGGATACTTCAATCTACTATTTAACCCTCTGAGTGCCACGCTATAGATGGAAAGTTAACGGATTAGTTAATTTTTTTGTCTTTCAAGTAAAGCTCTCTTAAATTCGTCTCTCAGTGGTATAGTGACCCCACGACCAACACGAGGCGATCGGGTTTAATTTCCCGGGGCCGGAGAAGACATATATATCCCAACGCCCCGCCTTTTCATGCACTCTGTGAGATTGGCGAAGCTAAGCGACACCAGCCGCAGTTTGTAATTGGATGGGTGACCAGAGACCCATTAAACCATGAGTCTATCTCATTATTACCTAGACGTTAATGGAGAGGAGGTGGTTCAAGATGCGGAGTTATTCGTACCGCATTATCTAAAAGTGCCGTGAAAATGCAATAACTGCGTATTTTAGCAGTGTGGACAGCCTTGACAAAACTTGGGAATAGAATAAAGCATTAAAAAACCAACGACCCACAGTACTACCTAGTACTTGTTTACATAAGCCGTCGTGGGTTATCATAAAGAAAAAAAATACCACAGGAATAAATACAGACAAAAACTTAATGGGCCAACATTTTAATTATATAGGTCAAAATATTACAACATTTTAATTATATAGGACCAAAAAATATATTAAGCATAAACTATCACAAGCGCTGGCTTTAGATACCGTGAAATCAATTATAATTGATATGATATCGAATATCTTAATATATAGAATTAAAAAAGTCGCTTCAACAAATAAAGGCTGACAAATTAAGCCAACCTCAGGTACTTAGCTACGACTAATTGTATGATAACACTTGCGGCATTACTAATCACACTTTCAATATATTTTGACTTGGCCTAACTCCATTACACTTAGAGTGCAACTTATAGAAGACCTGTCATGTCGTCAGAATTTAAAAAATAAAATAAATAATAAAAATACCTTTTTAAAAAAAGCGAGAAAGCTGAGGAAATTTTTGAGGATGATTTAGGGATCATTCATGTATTACATGTATATTTATTACAATTATTTACTTTCCCCTCCTCATATCAACCTATGATGAGCTCTTTTATTGATGCATTTAGTAAACAATGTCTATGCATATTTGTGGAAATCCCCAATGCGTACGATTTTCAAGCACCCATGTGTAAAAAAGTAAACCTTCCCTGCTGACGTATTACCTTCTAGACCCCTCCATGTCATCAAAAATAAGCAAAACAAGAATATCCCTTCCCCTATAGTTCTTGCCAATATATGCTTCCCCTTATCACTATTGAGATAATACGGATGATATTTATAAAGCAATATGGTCAAAAAATGGGCCTGTTTATTTCAGCAGGGTCTGAGGAGCTATGAAGATGTCCGGGAGAGCCAGTAACAGTGATTACTCCTGAAAACGTCAAAGAAGTAGAACAAAATGGTAGTAGCTGATTGAATAATAAAATTTGCATGAAGATTCAGCTACAGATCAGTATAGAGCGGGTCGAATCGTTATTATGAACATCTATATGAAAATTACCATGTGGGATACCCAAAATGCTACTTGATAGCAGCAAGGGGTGCATGCAGTTGAAGATTTAAAAGAAGAAAAGCCATAAAGTAATTTGAGTAGAAAATTAGCTCTCTGAATTTTATTATACTTACTTATTTTGGGATCCTTAAACATATACTTTTAATTGAATGCCTACAAAAAGAAACTACAATGAATGTACAATACTCTGGTTTCCCTCTCAAGCTCCTTAAATCAGTCGTTTTAACTTCCAAAATGGTTTTTTCAAATTAAAAAAAGCTTTATGGGATCGAAGGTTATTGATGATATCAAACTTAAAGCTTATGATGAACACTCATTTTTAAAGGCGAAATAATATATATTTTACGTGTTAGAAGTATTTTATGCCTGATGTAAAATATGTATTGCGGTAAAGAAGACAACATAATATTTCATTCTTGTTGTGATTTAGCACAATACACATACAAGTTTTACAGGTTGCCGATTTATCAACCACTCCTTGTTCATATAAATTTAAAAATTTTTAATTTTCCCCCAATTTAAAAAAATTTTTTAATTTTTTAAAAAATTTTTTTTATACGTTTTTTTAAAGATCAAAAATTTTTGAAAAAAAAAAAAGGGGGTCTTTCAAGGTTTGCAATGGTATGTCTTTTGGAACCCCCCTGTTTTTTAAATTTCGTGGTACCTAAAACCCGGGGGTGTACTGAAATGTTTGGCCCCAAAATATCCATCATTTTTAAACCCTTTTAAGAACCAAAATTTTTTAAAAATTTTTAAAAACCGTTTTTTTAAAAAATTTTCTTTTAAAGTTTTCCCAAATTGGGAAAATTTTTAAAAACCCGGATTTTTTTGGGAAATTTTTAAAAAAAAATATTGTAATTTTTAACAAATTTTTAGAATTAAAAATGGGGGTTTTTTCGAAAAATTTTATAAGGGGATCTCCCCCGTTGTTTAATGCTATCAAATTTGTAATATAAATTTTAATGTGTTTTTTTGGTCAAACTTAAATTGGTAAAAAAACAAAAAATTGGAAAATTTTTTAAGGCCCCAATTTAAAAAAAATTTTTTAAAAATTAAAAAGGAAATTTCCCCAAAAAAAAATTTTTAAAAAGTTTTCCCAAAAATTTTTTGGGTGAATTTAAAAAAAACCAAAAATTTTTAAAAAAAAAGGGTTTTGGGGGGGTATTGGTTTTTTTTGCGATTTATTTAAACTTTATAACTTTTTAAAAATCCCCGTAGGCTATGAAAAAAAGCCAAAAATTTTCCAAAAAAAACCATGTTGGCTGGGTTTTTGCCCTTTAAATTTTCCCCCTCGGTGGGTTTTGTCAAGTCAGGTGCGGTCCCAAAAACACGTAACGGTCTTATTAGTTCCATTTTTTTTTTTTTTAGTGGTGTCGTAGGCTTTCCCAAAAGGGGGGCCCTTCCCAAAAAAAACCTTTAAAAGGGCCCCCCCGGGGAAAATCCAAATATCCCTAGGTCGGCGCCTGCCTACAACTTCAGTGAAAAATTTTTTAAATTTAAAACCCCCCTTTTAAAAAAAAATTTAAATTTTAAATTTTTTTTAAAATTAGTGTCAAAGATGAATATTTTTAAAAACAATTTTTACTGGGGGGGGGTTTTTTGGGGAAGGTTTTAACATAATAAAATAACATATTGCATGGGTTTTTTTAAAGATTGGCAAAAATAAATAAAAATTGAATAATATATTTAAAAAAATAGTTCCCCAAAAACCCCAAGATCATTAAATTTTAAATTTTGGGTTTTTTTTTGGATTAGTAAAAAAAAAAGGAATTTTAAAAACCTTTTTTTAAAAAAAATCTTAAATCCCGGTAAAAAAAAATGGCTGTAAAAATTAAAAAAATAAAAAAGATGTTGGGCCCCCTTTTTTATATTTTTCCGGGGGCCCCCTTTGGGGGTTTCAATTTTTCCCCTGTACTAATTTTTTTTGTAAAAAAA